>CAWUFW010023932.1:0-67640 GCA_963921515.1 Calotriton arnoldi | reverse complement strand
AGGGATTTGTGTTTGCCAGCCGTCCTCAGAATGCCTTTAATGTCTGCCGCCTGTCTGATGGCAATTGCCAGGGGTTTGGTGGCAATGACAAAAAGTAATGGAGACAAAGGGCAGCCTTGACTTTATCCTCTGTCTACCTCAAAAGTTTGGGATGTGTGCTACTACTGCGGTGGGATTAGAATAAAGTCTTTTGACTGTTGATATGAATCTACCCTCAGTCCCATACGTGTGATTACTCTAAACAAGTATCCCCACTCTACCTATCCAAATGCCTTTTCGGCATCTAGTGAGATTGATACTTTTTCATACTTATCATACTTACCTTCTAGAGCAGGTGAGCTGCCAAGGAGTGATGCAAGAAAAAAACCACTTGATTTGGGTCTATTAATCATGGTAGCATTTCTTTTTATCTGTCGTTTAATACCTTGGCCAGAATCTTCATATTGCTATTAATTATTGAAATAGGCTTGTAGCTCGTGCACCTCAAAGTGGTTTTGTCTGGTTTGAGGATTAGTGAGTTTCTGGCCTTGTTCACCTCTGGAGGGGAAGAGTGTCCATCCCTTACTTCTTTAAACAGCTTGCTGAAAAAGGGAACCATAATTTGACTACCAATTTTATAGAGCTCAGCTGGATAACCATCAACCCATGGAGCGTCAGAAGTGGGAAGTTTGTTCATCACTTGGCCAATGTCTGCCTCTGATATATCTCCATTTAGCTGCTGGGCTATTTCTGGAGAGAGTCTCAGTGGCTGTATTCCATAGAAGAATTGATCTTCAGCTGAGATGGCCCTCCAACATTCTGCTAGTATAACATTTTATAAAATGGGTGACCCTTTGATGAAATATCTTGTGGGTAAGTGACATCTGACACTGGTCATCTTTGATCTCCATGATAGTGTGACTGCCTTCTTGCTTTTGTAATTGCAAATCTAGTAAGCAACCTGCTTTTTCCCCTCTACATAATTATGTTATTTAAATCTAAACAAGGTTTTGCTGCCTTTGAAGTTTAAAGCCCATTAACATCACATGTTGCTTTCAAGAGCATGTGAAGTGCTTCTGATGAGGATGTGGCATGGTATAGTGTTATGGAAAGTTTCATTCCAAAGCCTTCTGACTTACACTAGCATGTTGTTATTCTAGTGATGAATCTTGTATTATTTCTATGTTTATACCTGATTTACCCACTTTACAAAGAATGTGGGGGACATTACTGAATGCTGATTTTCATCTAAGTACACTTGCAGTTTTAGTTTATCACTGGATAGCTTATATCAGGACATACTGAGACGCCATTGTCCCAGTGGAGGTGTGATCAAGCCTAGCACAACATAGGTACACGTTGTATCATGATTCACTGGTGCCATTCGGTATGATGTCTGTGTCAGTAATGTGATTCAGCAGAGAAGCTATGACTCAGAATGAATCTATGCTGGTTTGTGTGCTGTGTGTACAGGAAGTGAAAGTGTAGTCTCAATCTATTGAATGAGTCAATATCCTTGGGTCCCACATTGAATGATCCTCCATCAAGTCATTTAAAAAGTGTCTATTACCAGACTAATATATTGTATGGTGAGAAACCTTTTCTAATAATGGGTTGAACACCATGCTCCAATCCCCACCAATTAACACCTTGACACATGAGAGTGGGAGTAAAAGTCCACTAATTTCTCTAAAAATGTGACTCTTGTCTGCAACGGTGGTGTAAATGGAGCCTAGAATTATTGTCTGCTGTTGCATGATTGCTTTTATAAATACGATTGGCCTCATGCAACTGTCCACTTTGTTTTACCCTCAGGGATATTGGAATGGCTACTCCTCCTTTACGGTAGGATTTGGGTGTAGGTGTCAAGGTATCTGAACTATGGAATTTGCAGGCATGGTATTCTCATCCTGGCCGGTCCCTCCTACGTGTCTCAGTTTCTGAATGTCAGAGGTGACCTTCTTAGATCAGAACGATATCTGGATGGGCATTGTGTAGAAATGCGAGTATATTTTCCTGCTCAATATAATGGGTGACTCCATAAACATTTAGTGAGATTA
This sequence comes from Calotriton arnoldi, assembly GCA_963921515.1. Taxonomy (NCBI): domain Eukaryota; kingdom Metazoa; phylum Chordata; class Amphibia; order Caudata; family Salamandridae; genus Calotriton; species Calotriton arnoldi. The sequence goes on along the minus strand of CAWUFW010023932.1, from coordinate 65,601 downwards.
CCACTAAGTCCTGAGGGGCTTGCATAGTTGGATGATGGAACAGTACTACACAGTGGATCTAATAATAGGTAAAATTAACCAGTTGCCAACAATGATACCTAAAAGAGAGGTGAGTGATAGAGAAAATCTGGCTATTGTTCTTAATTAGGAGTGGGATCAACCTTAGGTGGTACACGAGCAGAAAAAGGACTACCTTGGAAGAACCCAACTGTTGCCTTTTGTTGGGGTTTAATTGTGTATTAAATCCCACAGTAGCTCACTAATGAGGTGTCTGGGTAGGTATTTCTATCTAGGTGGGTACCAGAAATGAGGAATCTGGGGTGTATGTAGGTACCTGCCCTGTTCCCGGGTGCAGTGGTTGCAACCAAAGAATGAATCCTTCCCACCACAGCAGCAGTGTACTTAATGATATATAACAAGCAGACATTGAGCTAAGAGATATGCATCTTTACATATTACTAGAGATTGCCTAGCCTGAAATTTATCAGTTCCGAAATTGACAATTATACAGTCCCAGCCTATATGTCACCTCTCCTGGTCTATTAATGTATGCACAAATAACTATAACTCCATGACGTGTAATAACCAAAGCAACTGTGGAGATAAAACCTGCAGGCAGTCTCAAGAGGTCCCCCCAATTGCCCATGGGTTATTTGTAGCCTTTAATGCATTTTTGATGGTGATCTTGATTTATCTCTTGCAGTTACCTGCCAAACTGAGTATTTATGTCTGGATCTTATGGCACAATTCGTAATAACCTCATCAAAACATTTTCCTCTTTAGCATGGTCTTGTGATCAAGGCCTCTGGGAGGCCGAAACGCGTCATGGCGGTGGTGCAGGGGCTTCAATAAACGACTTTGCACCGATTTATGGGTCCGAATTCGTCTGTTCCTTGGAAGTGGAAATCGAAGGGCGAAGGTTGCAGTAATATATATATATAGACATGGTGTTAACAAAACAGAATATAAGATCCCCTTCTGCGATGCCCCAAGACCAATCTTTAGGATGTTTACATGCAAGACTGATTTTGCTGTCTATGTGCTGGAGTGTCCGTGTGGCCTGCAATATGTTGGTAGTACCAAGTTGCAGGTCCACAAACGGATACTCATTAGGGCAATCAGTGGGAGCGATGCATCCTACCCAGTGGCTCGCCACTTTAAGGAACACCATGACAACAACAGTGAGCTTCTAAAATATTTTGTCATTGACTCAGTGTTGCCCCTCAGACGAGGAGGAAGCCGTGAAGCCCTCTTGCGAGCTCTGGAGACTAAATACATCCTAGAACTTGACACTAAGACGCCACGGGGCTTAAATTCCAGCGAAGATTTTTATACATGTCTGTAAAATGGCTCCCATCGCTATATTACTGCACTAATTTAACATATCTTTTAACATCGGCCTTGCCCCTTGAATCCATGAAATTTTAACTTTTTTAACACCATTTTTTATTATTCCATGCACTTTTTGCACTTTATTCGCACTAACACTTTTTATCTGGACATAGTTCTATTTTGTCCACTAGGGCATACAGTGATGATTTTTAACACGGACGACTGCAGCACCTACAATACTTTAGCAGTTCTTCATGTACAAACATTGTGATTTAAGCAGATATTGCCATCTGTGAACACATGATCCGTGACCAAATTCTTCTATCAGGTATTTTAAAACTCTTTGTCATGTTGGTCCCCTCTCATGTTTATTACAAATAGATGACAACCATTTGATGTTCTATTTTTGAGTGGTGGGCCATTAGTCTTGTTACAAAGTAGCCTGATGTGTCCTTCATGTGAATCTTAACCCACTAGGGTTTTATTTTTCTTTGCGCATTTTGCACAACAGTGTTTGCACTATGTTTAAATGAGATTTTTATAACAAAATGTTTTTAAAAATCTTTTTACTGCTTGTACTTTTAAATACTGATTAATTGCACATACAAAGTGTTCTTAAACAAAAAGTATTTTTAAGCTATTTATTGCGGTGCCTTGTGTCGAATGGCCATTTATTCTGATATGGTAAAATATTTTTTCTATGTCCATTGATGGTGTAGGCAACCAATCACGTTGTGTGTTACTCTGCACTTTGCACTTTAAATGTTGGCATACTACTCACAAGGCGCTATGTGAACAAGGCCTCTGGTAGGCTGAAACGCGTCATGGCAGGCATGCTGAGCTTCAAATAAAAATACTCACTTGCACTTACAGCTGGGTCTGTTTTCGTCTGTTCCGGTTTCCTAGAGATTTGGGATTTCTGGGATCTTTGTGGCGAAACTTTCGGCATTTAATTTACCGGGATTGCTTCCCCGGTATTCAACAAACCCCTCCTTTGGACCTGGGCCAAGCAGCAGGAAGCAGTTCTTTCGGTGCTCCGGAAATGATTTATTGTTCCTGTCAGGACTAGCTGCGGCAGCCCCCGGACCACGTTTACCTTTCCCGGAACCAGCAACGAGAGCGGCTCTACGAGTCGGATGACCCTGGGTGCGCCGAGGAACTCGCTGTGGTAGGGATTTGTTGTACTGTCCGGTGAAGGAGTGTGTGGATTGTGGACATCGACATTCATTTGCGTGTCTATTTCCCTGGCCGGCGAGTCATCAGCTATTATGCAAACTATGACTGTGCCAACTGGGAGCTCTAATTTGCGAGACATGTTCAAGAGGCTGGAAAAACTGATGAAGGCTGAACAGTCCAAATGGTGGGAGCATCGCTCCTTAACTCGGTACTTGGAAGTTGGGCGTATCCCCCGTGGGCTTCGCATCATGCTGGCGCCCAGTTATGAGCAACCGGACCCCAACATGCTCAATGAATGGGCCGAGTGTAATTTGGAGTCTTCGTGAAAGCTGGTAACCATTTTGGTGAAATACGCTGAAAGCGATCGCGCGTCTTTACAATTGAAAATTGATGAACTTAACAATGAAATTAGCGCTGTGGAAACTCCGGCTAACTGTGCCAAATACCGGTAAGATATGCAAGCTAGGCTACACAAAGAGGAGGAGGTAATAAAAAAACGGAAGGCATACAAATTTCAGCGAGATAAAATCGATTACCAGCAAGGGCGAGTATTCACCTTCGCTAAGAAATTTGATGCCATTAAAGCCTCCAAGAACCCAACCCTGCGGCTGCCTGCAGAAGCCAGCACGAGTACCAATGCAGCTCCTCAACTGGCTTCCTCACTATCTGATCTCAGCTCGCTGCCTGACAGTGAATCGGATACTGAACAAAGCAGACAGGCTGCGAGATTGGGGGTTACTAAATTTTCCCTAGCGCAATAGGTGGACTGCTTGCGACAGGACCGATGAGAAACCTTGCGACCCAGGAGGACAAACACAAACAATGCCAAAGAAACAACCAAAGGCGCAGGCAACAACGCAAATCAAGCAATAGATGGCAAATCAAAAAGAAAAACCAATACCAACAAAAGATGGAACAAGAAATTAGTTTTCAAAATGGTGAGATTGACCAAGCAGGGTCAACATTAATTGTAATAAATCTCACTGATATCCATCTAAGCCAAGCAGAATTGCGTGTACTATCTCTTGGTCTCACCTACAGCCCAGCAAGCATTTTCAATTATGCCAAGACACGGATAGATCTGTATAAATATACTCGCAAATTGAAACTCTGCAAATATTTTATGTCTAACAAGATGGTATACAAGACTGGTACAGGACAGGCCTCTGGTACCACGCAAGTTTTAAGTGCCAATGACCTAGAATTGTTACAAGACTTACAACAATTGAACGATGAGATCTCAGGTCCTGGCATCAATGATGAACAGATCAATTTGAACATGCCTGGAAATACCAACTTTAAACCAAGATCCACCTTTACACCCCTGATGTTACATGATAACATTGACTTTTTTCATGAACTTTCTGTTGCAGAACTTAAAAGACTTTACACTGCTACAATACGTGATAACTACAAGCACACATCACCTAACAACTGTTACATCCAGCTTATCAAAAAACTTCAGGCCAACGATAACATCATAGCTCGCCAGTCTGATAAAGGTGGAAATGTGGTGTTGTGGCCCAGAGATTTGTATCTAGAGGAAGCCTACAACCAGCTAAATGACCATCAATGCTATAAGAGGTGTGACATAGCCACTGTGAAACAGGCGTGATTTGATTTCTACACACAGCTGGTGGCCTGGAGAAGCGCAGGATTACTTAGTCAAGATGAACTGAAATTTCTCAAAAATGAGCATCCAGTAATCCCGGCAATATACTTCATCCCTAAGATACACAAATGTGCTGAGAAACCCCCTGGCAGGCCCATAATATCGGCACGCAATGGGTTGTTGGAAAATACATCTATCTACATCGATGCCTTCCTACAGGAACATGTGAGGGCTTTGCCCTCTTTCGTCCAAGATACAGGCGACTTCCTGAGGAAACTGGAAGGGGTGGTATGGGATTCCTCCTACTGGTTGATCACGTTGGATGTTACATCCCTCTACACTAGCATATACCATCAGGATGGTTTAAAAGCTATTAACCATTATCTAGGAAAGAGGCCCATCCAAATGTTTAATCATAACAAGATGCTGATTGCTATGATTGCTACATGTTTGAATAACAACTTTTTCATGTTTTTTAACCAATTCTTCCAGCAGGTTAGAGGTGTGGCCATGGGGGCCTGCTTCTCCCCTAGTTATGCCTGCCTGCATATTGGCAGATGGGAGGAGCAGGTCCTCTATGGCGAACATCATGGAATTTTTACCAGACATGTCATTCATTGGTATCGTTATATTGATGACATTTTCTTGATCTGGCAAGGTACCAAACAACAGGCCTTAGACTTCATCGATTTGATCAATGTAAACAAGCTCAATCTCCAGTTTACAGCTAACCTAAGTCAAGATCTTGTCTGTTTTCTAGATGTAGAGATTTTCATTAAAAGTGACAGACTTGAGACCCGGCTATTCAGAAAGCCCACGGCTGGCAATACTGTCTTACATGCCGCCAGTCACCATCCGGCACACTTGATACACAGCATCCCATATGGTGAGATGTTGCGCATCAGGCGCATCTGTAGCACTGATTCTGAGTGCTCTTTAGCACAGGAAGCCAGCAAATCTAGATTTTTGGCTAGAGGATATGCGGCTTCCATGATTGACAAAGCCATCACCAAAGCCAACCATATTCCTAGGCAGATGGTCTTGCAAAGCAAAACATCCAATGTTGTATCGGTACAAGTTAAGGAGCCCACTAGACTGATTCTAACTTATAATCACCAGCACCAGGCCCTTCGGAAAATCTTTAAGAAAAATTGGAGCCTGGTACGGAATGACCTTGTCATTGGGGATCTAATGGCAGCTAGTCCTGAGATTACATTCAGGAAAGCACGTTCCATGAGCGATTCTCTAGTGAAAACCAGTCCTGAGTTAGTCATTAATAAATTATGGCTCCTTTCCAGTAAGGGCTTCAGAAGATGCACCAGCTGTAAAGCCTGCAGACATGGTGTTAACAAAACAGAATATAAGATCCCCTTCTGCGATGCCCCATGACCAATCTATAGGATGTTTACATGCAAGACTGATTTTGCTGTCTATGTGCTGGAGTGTCCGTGTGGCCTGCAATATGTTGGTAGTACCAAGTTGCAGGTCCACAAACGGATACTCCAGCACATTAGGGCAATCAGTGGGAGCGATGCATCCTACCCAGTGGCTCGATATTTTAAGGAACACCATGACAACAAGAGTGAGCTTCTAAAATATTTTGTCATCGACTCAGTGTTGCCCCTCAGACGAGGAGGCAACCGTGAAGCCCTCTTGCGAGCTCTGGAGACTAAATACATCCTAGAACTTGACACTAAGACGCCACTGGGCTTAAATTCCAGCGAAGATTTTTATACATGTCTGTAAAATGGCTCCCATCGCTATATTACTGCACTAATTTAACATATCTTTTAACATCGGCCTTGCCCCTTGAATCCATGAAATTTTAACTTTTTTAACACCATTTTTTATTATTCCATGCACTTTTTGCACTTTATTCGCACTAACACTTTTTATCTGGACATAGTTCTATTTTGTCCACTAGGGCATACAGTGATGATTTTTAACACATACGACTGCAGCACCTACAATACTTTAGCAGTTCTTCATGTACAAACATTGTGATTTAAGCAGATATTGCCATCTGTGAACACATGATCCGTGACCAAATTCTTCTATCAGGTATTTTAAAACTCTTTGTCATGTTGGTCCCCTCTCATGTTTATTACAAATAGATGACAACCATTTGATGTTCTATTTTTGAGTGGTGGGCCATTAGTCTTGTTACAATGTAGCCTGATGTGTCCTTCATGTAAATCTTAACCCACTAGGGTTTTATTTTTCTTTGCGCATTTTGCACAACAGTGTTTGCACTATGTTTAAATGAGATTTTTATAACAAAATGTTTTTTAAAAATCTTTTTTACTGCTTGTACTTTTAAATACTGATTAATTGCACATACAAAGTGTTCTTAAACAAAAAGTATTTTTAAGCTATTTATTGCGGTGCCTTGTGTCGAATGGCCATTTATTCTGATATGGTAAAATATTTTTTCTATGTCCATTGATGGTGTAGGCAACCAATCACGTTGTGTGTTACTCTGCACTTTGCACTTTAAATGTTGGCATACTACTCACAAGGTGCTATGTGAACAAGGCCTCTGGTAGGCTGAAACGCGTCATGGCAGGCATGCTGCGCTTCAAATAAAAATACCCACTTGCACTTACAGCTGGGTCTGTTATCGTCTGTTCCGGTTTCCTAGAGATTTGGGATTTCTGGGATGTTTGTGGCAAAACTTTCGGCATATATTTATATATATATATTATCTACTGGCGGACGCCAGTAGATAGTTATAGTTAGGACCTATTTTCCATAGGAAATCCGCAACATTCTATTAGAAATATCTCTTGCGTCGGTTGACAAATCTTCGCGAAATTTTCAAACTTTATGGCCCGCTCCGGTCCGCTCCTACCCTGAAAGTTTCGGGGTGATTCATCAAGCGGGGGCCGAGAAAAAAGGGGGGTCCCAAAACGTGTTTTCCCCATTCATTTTCCCATAGGAAACTTTAGCCACGGCTACAGCCCGAACTGCTGAACGGAATTACACCAAATTTGGCAAAGAGGTAGTTCTTGGTTCAGAAAGAACCCTTTTTGTTAAATGGTGTAAATCCGTTCAGTAGTTGCTGAGAAAATCAAAAGGAAAATCACATATATATCTATGGCCACGTCGGATTCGCGCACCCTGAGCGCACCCTCCCGATTACGAGCTGCATGCTAATTGGCTGTCAAGTGGCTGTCAACACTCCAAATCAGGAAGTGTTGGCAGCCATTTTGTCCCTCGGTAGAACCGAGGCACAAGAAACAAGTGCGCAAAACGCACAAAGGGGGCAGGGTAGAAACACCCTGACCCCCTAGGTCTGCTCAGGGGGTCCCACAAGGACCCCCTGGGCAGAAAAAAGCCTTTTTTGTTTTTTTTTAAATCGGCGGGATGCGCTTAGGGTGCGCGTATCCCGCCGATAAAAAAAAAATCGAAGCGCGTTCTCCCGCGCTTCGATGCTAATTTGCCCCCGGGTGGGCCAAGTCCCGGGGGCATGCGGGGGTTGGTTTTAATTTTATGTGGGGGGCCTCCAAGGCCCCCCAAGCCCCGGGGACCGCCATCCCCGGGGCTTTTAAAAAAAATGGTGCGGGAGGGCTCTCCGCCCTCCCGCAGCCCCGGGGACCACCACCTCCCCGGGGCTTCTTTTTTTAAAAAAGAATGACCTGTGTGGGGGGGCTCCTGCCCCCCACACGCCCCGGGGACCGCCACCTCCCCGGGGCACTAAGAAAATACATGTGGGTGTCCGTTTCGTTCCCCTGAAGCCCCGGGGACCACCACCTCCCCGGGGCTATGTAGAAGTGGGGAGGGGGGCCGCGCGGCCCCCCTCCTGGAGCCCTTGATGGCCCTGGGGACCACCACTCCCCAGGGCCAGCTCCTGCAGTGTCCTGGGGTGCCTACCCCCGGGACACTGTAGTTTGCAATCACAGGACGGGAGCCTCGCGGCTCCCGTCCTGTGATTGCAAACTTGCTTTGCTTCATTGGAAGCGAGAGCAGGAAACCTGCTCTCGCTTCAATAGCAAGCAGAATTGCTTTACCATAAGGGGAGCTGCATGTCAGCAGCTCCCCTTATGGAAAAGCAATGCCGGCTCCCGCAGGACGCAGGGAGCCGGAGGGACCGTGCGGGGATTGGGGACACCCCCACGGTCCCCAACGAGTGGCCAGGCCCCGGGGGATGGGGTCCCCGGGGTCATTAGTGGCCCGGGAGGGGGGCCACGCGGCCCCCCTCCCGAAAATGTAATTACAATTTAAAAAAAATACAAAGGCCGGCCCCGGGGGATGGGGTCCCCGGGGCCATAAGTGGCCTGAGGAGGGGGGCAACGCAGCCCCCCTCCATAAGTTTTATTTAAAAAAAAAAGAAGGCCATGCCCCGGGGGATGGGGTCCCCGGGGCCGATTAAGGCCTCGGGAGGGGGGCCACGCGGCCCCCTTCCAAAATTAAAAAAAAAAATAATAATAATTAGGGGGCAGGCCCTGGGGGATGGGGTCCCCAGGGCCAATAGATTAGAAAAAGAAGGGGGGCCACACAGCCCCCCTTCTTAAAAAAATGAATAAAAAAAGACCGGCATCGCGCCGGAGGCCACGCCCCCCTGCTTGCAGCACTCTGCATACGCGCCCCCTGGCGCGTTTGCAGAGGGGGAACGAATTCCCCTTGAATACTGGGGGTCCCTGGGGGCCAACTAGCCCACCAGGAACCTCCAGTATGTGCCAGGGGGCTGCGTTGCAGAGAGGTGTACAGAGGCCACGCCCCTTTTTACACCTCTATGCAACGCAGCTCTGTGGCGCTTTTTGAACGTACATGGTGGGCTAGTTGGACTCCAGGGACCCTCAGGATTCAAGGGGACTTAATCCCCCAACTTAAAACGCACCACGGGGCGCGTTTGCACAGTGGTGAACGGAGGGGGCGGGGCTTCAGGTGAAATGTGTGCAAACAGGCCCCGTGGCGCTTTTTAAGATGGGGAATTAAATCCCCTTCAATCCTGAGGGTCCCTGGGGGCCAACTAGCCCACCAGGTACGTCCAGAAAGCACCACAGAGCTGCGTTGCAGAGAGGTGCAGAAAGGGGCGTGGCCTCTAAAGACCTCTCTGCAACGCAGCTCTCTGGCGCATACTGGAGGTATCTGGTGGGCTAGTTGGCCCCTAGGGACCCTCGGGATTGAGGAGGAATTAATTCTCCAACTTAAAACGCGCCACAGGGCGTGTTTGCAGACATGTCACCTCAGGCCCCACCCCCTTCCTTCACCATTGTGCAAATATTCCTCTAAAATCAGCCGAACTACGAATTCCGATTTACTCACTTGTTATCAGGAGCTCAGTGCTGCATCTTTGAGCCCAGTACAGATCCTGAAAAGTAATTCTAACCGTACTTACCAGTAACTTGAATTTCCTTCCATAGGCTAACATTGACTGGTTTCACTTGGAAATTCTTCTGTGTGGAGTTTTGGAACTTTATAATATTCCTCTAAAATCAGCTGAACTACGAATTCCGATTTACTCACCTGTTATCAGGAGAGACCTCAGTGCTGCATCTTTGAGCCCAGTACTGATCCTGAAAAGTAATTTTAACCGTACTTACCAGTAACTTGAATTTCCTTCCATAGGCTAACATTGACTGGTTTCACTTGGAAATTCTTCTAAGTGTGGAGTTTTGGAACTTTATAATATTCCTCTAAAATCAGCCGATTTGAGATGTCATCAGTGATGTCATCAGTGATGTCACTGACCATGTCATGAGTGATGTAATATGTGACGTCATCAGCAGTGCATTGCGGGCGCGAGTTATAGTTAGCTGAACTAACTATAACGGGGAATTTCACGGGTTTTGTACGAGTGCAATGTCCAACTAACTATAACTGTCCCTAAAACCTATGGTTTTTCAGTGAATTTGTAAGGTTTTTTAAATGCTAATTTCTAACTATAACGTGCCTGAAGCCTATGGTTTTTTCAGTGAATATATATATATATATATATATATTCACTGAAAAAACCATAGGTTTCAGGGACGTTATAGATAGAAATTAGCATTTAAAAAACCTTTGAAATTCACTGAAAAAACCATAGGTTTCAGGGACATTATAGTTAGTTGGACATGTCACTCGTACAAAACCAGAGAAATTTGGCCGATATAGTTTGTTCAGCTAACTATAACTCGCGCACCCGCAATGCACTGCTGATGACGTCACATATTACATCATTCATTACATGGTCAGTGACATCACTGATGACATCACTGATTACATCATCCACGTGATAATCTGATGCACCTCCTCACACCCTAATATAACCTTTGATACACCTACTCTAAATTACAGACTACCATTTTCGAAACCATAGACACACCAATACCAGCTACTACATACCCACTCACTGATTCATAGGTCTACACACACATCCACTCATTCACCCATACAGTCACTCATACATGAAGTCACTCATCAGTACAGCACTATCATATGCACTCATACACCTATACAGACACTCACACACATCCACTCATCCATAGCGTTACTCACACACCTAGTCAGTCATGCAACAAATCAATCACACTTCCATTTAGTCACCTATACAGTTATACAAACACCACCTCTCTTATTCATACAAATACTAACGCATACTTACTCTCTTATACAATCACTGATACAACCACACACTCATCCACACAGCCACTCTCACAATCATAATCCAACACTCATATATACTGCCTTTCACATATGTAGTTACTCACACATGTACCACTGAGACATCCATTCACTCACCAACACACCCATACACACACTCACCCACCCATACAGCTCTTCACAGATGCACTCTTGAACCCATACACCCAGTGAATCACCCACTCACACATCCATACACGGAGTCATACACCCCCCACTCACCCACACAGACACTCAGGCACCCATACAGATACTCAGACAACCAATCAATATCCCTTATAGACACTCATTTAGCTACTCACCAACCCATGCAACCGCATACATACCAACTGACAGACTGATACAGACATTTACACAGTTTAGTCACTAACCCATGCATTCACTAAGACACGTTTAATCACTCACTTATACAGACAGTCACGCACTTACTAAGTCATCCATTCAAACACTTATACACCCACTTACTCTTCAATACACCTTGGCATATATATATATAAAAAATACTTAAACTTTTCAGAAACACACATTCACTGAATGATGTCGTTTGAGATGTCATCAGTGATGTCACTGACCATGTCATGAATGATGTAATATGTGACGTCATCAGCAGTGCATTGCGGGGCGCGAGTTATAGTTAGCTGAACTAACTATAACGGCTGAATTTCTCTAGTTTTGTACGAGTGAAATGTCCAACTAATTATAACGTCCCTGAAACCTATGGTTTTTTCAGTGAATATATATATATATATATATCACTGAAAAAACCATAGGTTTCAGGCACGTTATAGTTAGAAATTAGCATTTAAAAAACCTCAGAAATTCACTGAAAAAACCATAGATTTCAGGGGCGTTATAGTTAGTTGGACATTTCACTCGTACAAAACCATAGAAATTCCCCTAATAATTAATGCTTTTCTCTATGCCTGAAAAGGGTTTTGTTTTGACTTATACTGGGCACTCCCTTGTGTCTGGACAAAGCTATACCTATCTGAAGAGCGCTAATGAGAGCAAAACACTGTGTCAGGGCTTGCGTTTACTCATTTCAGGTTGGCTTGGTTGGTATTTTACCAATTCAGAGCTGTAATACTGTGCCTGGAGTGGTAACTGGCTTTTGTCATTTTACAGCTCGGCATGGACAGCACTGTGCTAATCCTATGCTTAAAGACTTTGCTGTAGAAATGGCAAAAGACTTTGGGCCATATGTACGATGTAGTGGCGGAGTGAGGCGTTAGCCGTCGTGCCTTAACGCCTCACTCCGCCACTTCTGAAACGCAAGGCTGCACCATATTTACAATGATATGGTGTAGCCTTGCGTTTCCCCCTGCGATGGCACTACACTTTGCAGTGTAGCGGCAACACAGGCACCCTTTAACCATAGTGCAAGGATGTCGGCGTGCAGGGGAGGATTGTTTATGTGTAGGAAGGTGTCCATGCCTGGACATAAACAATCCTGAAATGCCATTTTGTCACTTTCATGTGTGCTGCTTAATGAAGCACACATGAAAGTCACACAATGGCATTTTTGTAAAGATTGTTTATGTACAGGAAGGGGGACCTTCCTGTACATAAACAATCCATAGCATTTAGCTTTTTCCATGTGTGCTGCACAAGGCAGCACACATGGAAAATGAATAAACGAGGAGAAATAATGCATTTCTCTGGTCTTAATTTTGGCACTGCCTCCTATGTACGCTGCCCTTGTGCATAGGGGGCAGCCTCAAAATCAATGGGTGTTGCAGTGGAACGCCCACCACAACATCCACTGCCCACCCCGTTCACACTAACCATAGCGTGAAATGGGGCCTTATTTACAGGGGCGTGGCTAAGCAGGCTGCGATGGCAGACGTGCCGAGTTGAGACTCGGATACCAGGCACGAATCTCGCTGGCCACACCGCACCGTAACAGAGGAAAACAAGCCTACAGCCACCGGAACACTACAGGAGACGCATGCCAGGTTCGGAGATGCCGCAAATCGGCACAAACACAAACACTGAGCTGGGACAGACCCAAGAGCAAAATGGCGGCTGCCGGGCTCTGAGAGCAGCGCTCACCCCTGCGGGCTTCCAGCCGGACTCCTGCTCCCACCGCTGCACCCTGAAAGGGAGACGACTCCGCTGCGGACACAGGCCGGTGAGTGGCGGTGAGTGGTGGCAAAGAAGAATAAGTGGTGTGAACACACGAGCGCCCGCCCGGTGTCCTGCTTCTCCCCCCATGTCTTGCAGAGACACGGAAGGGCACGCGGACTGCCACATGTTGCGGGAGGGCGCACCGGAGCACGGGTGCCCATGAAATTGCCCCGGAGAGCGGCGGTGATACCCCACCAGAGCACTGCAATCTGGTACCGACACGCGCACCGAACTGAGGCGAGCCTGAAGTCAAGATGGTGGCCACCATGATACAGTGGTGATTCCGAGGATGGCGTGCCCCTTGGGGGGCAGCTAGATCGACTCTTGACGCTGCACCCTGAGCGAGAGGTGGTCCCACTGCGGACCCCGAGGTGGTGAATGGCAGCGTAACAGGGCAAATTTGCACACAACCAACAGAGCCGCACGGGCATCGCCTGGCGCTTTGCCCATCCCCTGCGGCCGGCAACGACACAGTGAGGAGCAGGGGCGGCTGTGGTGCGAGGGATTGCACACCTAAACACAGGATGCTGGCGAGACGGTCCCAGTGAGTGGCGGTGACACCTAGGACTTTGAAGACATTGGTGGGTCCACTGCGAAGGGGCCCCCACCACATATCACGGGGGCAGACATCTGTGACTCTCGCGCCCACCTGAGAAGTCATACTGGGACCAGCAGACACCGGCCCCGGCACTGAGGCATGAACTGACAGTACTGGGGCCCAGTGACGCGCTCAGAGACCCTTCTCACTGCAGCATACAACAGAACAGAGCGGGCCCTCCCCAGCTCGCAGAGTGGACCTCCGTGCCTGCCCTCTTCAGATAAACGATGTGGGTTCCAAGTACTCATCAAACCTGCTCCCCCTCGACCTTGCACGAAGATGGAGCACATAAGACGCGGGAGATCAACAACAACCCCTTGAGGTGGGACACGGCGGAACGAGGCAAGCAGACTTGTGCCGTGGGATCGCTGCACTCACTGGGATTCTTGGCTGGCGTCGGCTGCGGAGAGAGGAGCGGTTGCCAAATAAACATGTTTCTAACATAACATGATGACTGTCCTCTGAGTCCAGACTAGAGATTCACTGCACAAACGACCTTCCATACCGAGTAAGAATACAGGCCTTCCCAGTGACCAGCCGCAACCAACCCAACAACATGGGTAAACAACGCACTAACGCGAGCTTGATGACACCGGCGGCAACACAAGACGGTCCCGCAGGCACTAAAATGCCATCGAAGGATGCGACATCCCCTCTTGGCTGACCCTCTCTGAAAAGTTGGATAAGGTACTGGACACTATAGAGCACTCTAGAATATCAATGGCGAGAACGCTTTCGCACCATGACGACGGATCTCAGCTTGCTCAGGTATGATCATCGCAAGCTCACAGACAAGGTAACAGATGGAGAGAAAACAATCACCACTATGCAACCCACAATCACGGCGCACCAAGAGACCTTGCAGACGCTATCGGGCCGGATGATAACTATGGAGGAATGTATTGATGACCTCGAAGGTCGGTCGCAACGCTGTAATATTCGAGTGTTGGGGCTCCCTGTAGGGGTTGAAGGCTCCGATCCTATTACATACATGGAGGTATGGAGCAAGTAATTCACACCAGAAGCAGACTGTACAGCGTTCTTCTCCATAGAGAGGGCCCATAGAGTACCGGCCCAGGAAACATCTGCCTGGATCTCCACCCCGACCAATGCTTGCGAAGTTCTTACACTATAGAGACCGAGACGTGGTACTCAGAGCGGCCAGGCACCACGGCTCCATCCAAGTCAAGAACAAACAAATAATGCTCTTCCCGGGCTACTCCCGAGCAGTACAGCAGCAATAATCCTCATTCTTAGAGGAGAAGCGTCGGCTTCGGCAAGACGGAAGCCAGTACTACTTATTGATTTCAGCCCGCATTAAAATAATACACGGAGGGACCACAGTCTTCTTCACGGACCCAGAGGAAGCCCACAACCGGGCAGACCAACACTGCCACAAACACCCGAGTGCAAGCACCAAGTATGTCAGGCGTCCTCTCACACAGCGAAGTGCCAGGCACTGCCCAAAACGACAAAGCAGACGGCTCAACCCTGAACTACGTAACCAACCTATGGGATTGCCGGACCTTGAACAGATCATAACTGAGCGACGGAAAGCCCTGCAGGCTGCGGCGGAGTTGCGACCATTCTCACCTGCAACAGATACAGACAAAGTTCCACACATCTTTTCGTTAGGAGAGGAAGGCAGGAGTGAAGAGACATTGTCACAGATGGGCTCCACGACCCCACCATTGGTCACACCACAGACTGCTGATACGATGATATAACCAGGTGACAGTTGGTACCATGAACCATGCAGTTTACTGAGTTGTATTGTAATGCCAATAGAGGTATGTGACAAAACGACACGTACAGCCAGCGTAAGGACCTCCCTAGGCCTCTAGGCGCGCGATAATCCTACAAGTGCCACTATATATAAAGTCGTTTCACAGGCACATGACACCACCCCCATGATACATTAGAGTTCTCTATTTACAACATGCTAAGTTTGGACGTATCGCCAGTTGCGATAGGTCCCCAGTATTGGGATTGTATCCCACCCCAGTTGTTACTCCCTTTCATGTCACTATTCACTATACTGTATACCCACCCACGGGTAGATGAGGTGCTACAGCTAAACTAGGATAACAGGGCAGGGCATAGGGAGAGACGGGGACCACTGCACGGTCCCGAGCCTTGCCATGACACCTCATTGCAGATCCCCCGAATACCCCATGGCACATCAGGGCAACATTACTATCCTCACACTGAACGTGTGAGGTATGCACACGGCACGCAAGCGATACGTGGTATACACATACATAAAGTGGCAGAACGTGCAGATTGCACTACTGCAAGAAACTCACCTAGTGGCAGGAGAACTCGAAAAGTTGGGCAAGCATTGGCTAGGGATGTTCTGTGCCATGACATACTCGGCGTATGCGCGGGGTACACTTATTTGGTTGCGACCAGGGGTTCCATTTCAGGAATTGTCCAGAACAATAGACACAGAGGGCCGCTATGCTTTGCTACAGGGGCTTCTTGATGGCCAACCAGTGGTACTGGGGAGTCTTTATGCACCAAATACAGACCAGGGAAGATTCTGAGACTCCCTCTCTCTACCATTAGGCTCACATACCCAGGCACCATGGATATTGGGTCGGGATTCCAATTGTGTTCAGGACATCCTCCTGGATAGATCCTACCCACCACACCCAGCCTCCCCGGCGATAGCACAAACAAAGCGCTTTACTGTATGGATAGCACAACGGGCACTAACCGACGCATGGTGAGCCAAATACCCCGATACACAAATATATTTGTTCCACTCCATCAGAGTTCGCCTGGATTGTATCTTATGCTCTCTCCCCAAACTTGCCAAGGTACGGGACTCTGAATATCTGGGTGGGTTGCAGGTCCTGTTCGATCATGATGCCCACACGATCACCCTAACCTGGCGACTGCCCACACCACCGGTCCCCACCTGGCGCCTGCCTAGAGAGTGCCTAGAGGACCCAGTGTTTAGGCAAACCCAAGCAACACATATACAAAATTGCTTTCGCAGAAATGTCCGGACAGTGACCACCCAGGCAATGGAATGGAATGCATTTAAAGCTGTTATAAGGGGCACGTGCATTCAACACATCTCAGGAGTGCGTAAAACCTTAGAGAGACGCATAGTAGAAAAGGAATGTACACTAGCCACACTAACCCAAGCAGCAGATAGAGACAAGGCCACACCGGCCCAGGTGGCAGAAGCTAAATCTGCGCATGCGGAGATGCTTGCAGATCTTCACAGATATAACTTCAAAGCGCATGCGTCTAAGGTGCACAAAGTAGGAAATAGAGAAGGGGCACTGCTGGCTTGGCTCGTGAAGCAAGACACCATTTTACAACCGATCACTGTGATACGCACCGCAGCAGGAAACCTAGTCCACTCCCAAGCCTCCATAATGGAAGTATTCCAGCAATACTACACGCGGCTATACGCCGCCCCCGACCCAGCGCCCCAGAGCCCTTAAATAGATTCCTGGGTATGCATCCCTTACCCTGTATAGCACGAAGTATTTGTCACACCCTTGATGAGCGCATAACCAAAACAGAAATTACGCAGGCAATACAGGCCCTGGCCATATGCAAGGCTCCAGGACTAGATGGCCTTCCACTAGAATTCTTTCGCACCTTTGCAATGCAGCTGGTTCCCCAACTAGTGGAACTATACAAGGCGGCACTAGAAGAAGGTGAGCTACCACAATCCATGTGCGAATCAGTAATAGTTTCATTCCTCAAGCCAGATAGGGATCCCTACCACTTAGGATCATACCGGCCTATAGTTATGCTGCCCGCAGATTTTAAAATCTATGGGAAGATACTAGCGGATAGGTATTCTACAGTCCTCCTGATGATAATACACCCGGACCAATGTGGGTTTGTACCAGGGAGAAACACTTCCTACACCACCCGCGTCTGTTCCATGGCCAGGACCAGGTCAAGAACCATTTCCCAAGCGCGGCGTGCCTGGTCCTGGATCTCAAAAAAAGCCTTTGACACCTTATTATGGCCATACCTCTTTCAGGTTATACAACGGATGGGGATAGGGCCCCGTCCACTAGCCTACACCAAGCTCATTTACACCAAGCCAACCTCCAGAGTGAAGCTTGGCCAACACATATCGTCCTCGTTCCTGATATCAAAAGGCACAAGACAGGGCTGTCCGCTCTCCCCATTGCTACTCGCCATAGCGATGGAGCCACTCGCGATCCGACTGCGTAGGGAAGTGGAGCAGTGGGGAATCCCAATAGCAGACACTACACATTCCATATCGCTATACGCGGATGACCTGCTTATTTATGTCTGAGACATTACATCGGACCTCACTCTGATCCTTACCACCCTGATGGACTTTGAGACCGTAGCGGGCCTAAAGGTCAATTGGACCAAGTCCACAATATACCCGTTGTCAGACAATCTCCCCCGCAAGGAGTGCAAGTGGGAGTAATAGACATAACATGGAGCGCCCAGGCAACACGATACTTGGGAGTGTGCCTGTACCACACGCCACAGGACATGTACGAGGAAAACCATCACAGGGCACTGGCACGAATCCGAGCTTCTGTTAATTTCTGGAAAACTCTTCCACTGGCCTTCTATCGGGAAAATCGCAGTGACAAAAATGATTTTGGTCCCGCGATTGCTATACTGCTTCACTAGCCTCCCAGTAGATCCCCCGCTCTTTTTTCTAGGAATTAGACACCCTCCTTGGGACCCTTATCTGGGGGGCGGGTCGCAGACCAATAGCCTTTGCCAAGTTACAGCGGCCACTGGATCAGGGGGGACTTCGAGTCCCCTCCTTCGAGGCATATTTCCTAGCGGCCCAGCTGCAGTGGATGTCGAGATGGGCAGCGGGCCGTGCTCTGGGTGAAACACACACAAACGAGTGACCAATCTCTGCCGCCGTGATACATCGCATGCTACTACCAGGTGCTAAATCCATACCAAATTGCCCGCTCCAACTAACAGTAGCGCACACCTGTATGAAATGCGTGCATAGAATGGCATGTGCAGCCCCTATGTACTCCCCCCCTACAGCCTCTGGTGGGACTTCCCAGAGGTCACACACACTACACAGCACGCGCCCTGCACATATGGACCGAACACTCAATCACAGAGGTGGGCTCCCTATATACAAACGGCCAACTGCTGTCATTTGAAAAGCTCACAGTGGATACAGACCTCCCGGTGGGTCAGTTTCTCAAACATAGACAGCTGCTGGCAGTTTGTTCTCGCGTCTGGCACACAACAGATACGGAGCCACCCATGCACCCTGTCCTGCATGCAATTTTACAGATGGGCCCCGGACGGCACTTGGTGACATGGCTATATAAGGCAATCCGAACGCTGAGCACATTCACCATCACCACCCTTCGTGACAAATGGGGAGCGGAGATCCAAAGGCTCCTCCATGACAAAGAATGTGAACAAGCATAGGAATTTCCTAAAAAAGTATCGCGCAACTACCGCTTCAAAAACATACAATACTTCATACTGCACTGCGCATACCTGACACACAAAACCCTCCAACGCTACTACCCAGACACGCAATTTACTTGCCCTAGGTGCTCAGAACCCAGGGCATCCTTTCTTCATATGTTCTGGAGTTGCCTTACATTCCAGACCTTTTGGACCACAATACACGCCACATTACTAGAGGTAACTGGGCTTGCAGGTATCAACACGTGGCATAATCAAACGCCGGAAACACCACAAAGTAGAGGCACGATTTGCGTCCCTAGTGTGTCAATGAACTGAAGGACACCCCCCGCTGGTGGCTTGGAGGTGAGCGGTCAGCAAATGGGGAGCAGCAGATAAGGAAGAACTAAGGCTAGAAGAAATTCGAGGCACTCGCAAACACCACATATCTTTGCAATGGGCGACACTCCTGCACACCTTCAAGCAAATAGTGAGTAACGCAACACCTACACGGTCCACCCTGCCCCCCTCTTAGGCCACACGTGAGGGAGTAGACCCGAATGATGCACAGCGCACCCCCCCTGGAAGACGACTAACCCGTAGAACGCATACACCGATCTATTACGAGTATTAACCCTCTGGTCCATCCCAGTCTCTCCCCTCCCTAAACCCAAGCCCAAAATACCTAGTTCCGGAAACCTATAAAGTAGCCCACCTGCCTCCAACACAAAGCAGATTCTCCCATACAGTGTATCCCAGTTGCAGTTACCCTTGTTAAAAGTGTTGTGTCCCCCATTGAAATACAAAGAGTCGTGTCTTCCAACATCACAAACAAAAACTCCTAATATCATGAAGCGTCTTTTCCACACGTTCTCTTAAACATCAGATGTACCAATACTTTAACAATAAATGATTATGCTTGATGTTGACACGACGACATGCTGCATTGCATGCAGAAACTATGTATGTTCAATGATAATTTACAGTGTTTGTAATGTGTATACAAAAAAAACAAGTAAGCTCAAAGGGGGCCTTATTTACAAGGCAGCTGTAAACCATGTTAAGTGGCTTAACGCTGCCTTGTAAAGAAGGCTAAGCCCCTATTGCCACCACAACGTCCATAAAAGTGACGTTGAGGTGGCGATAGGGGCTGTTACATATGCCCCTTTGTCCCTTTCTATCTTGGCGTGGATGGCACTGTGCTAATTGTATGCTTAAAGACTTCGATAGAAAAGCAGACATTTGAGGTGAGCCGATCTAGAGTGTCGGTGGTGTTGAGGGTGTTCTATACAGGAGCTGCTTTCCACCTAAACTTGAGAACTACCCAGAGTTCTCTGCTTTATATATATATATATTCACTGAAAAAACCATAGGTTTTAGGGACAGTTATAGTTAGTTGGACATTGCACTCGTAGAAAACCCGTGAAATTCCCCCGTTATAGTTAGTTCAGCTAACTATAACTCGCGCCCCGCAATGCACTGCTGATGACGTCACATATTACATCACTCATGACATGGTCAGTGACATCACTCATGACATCACTGATGACATCTCAAATGACATCACTGATGACATCATCCTTGTGATAGAGTGGCAGACCTCCTCTCACCCTAATATAACCTTTGATACACACACTCAAAAATACAAACTAACATTTTCAAAACAATGGACATACCAATACCAGTTACAACACACCGATTCAGTAATTCCAAGATCTACACACACATCCACTCATTCACCAACAGTCCCTATACAGTCACTCATACATGTACTCACTCATCATATGTACTCATACACCTATACATCCTGTTACACACCGCCACTCATCCATAGAGTTACTCACACACATAGTCACACATGCAAACAAAGTATCAAACATCCATTTACTTGCATATACAGTTATACACACACTACCACACTTACTTCTACAGAAACTTACACATACTTACTCTCTTAAACAATCACTTATACAAACACCTACTTATTTGTACAGGAACTCTTCCAATCTCTCACTCTCACATATACTCACTTATATACACCAATACTCACATATACTAGTTTAAAACATATGTAGTTACTCATAAAGACACTATTGAGACAGTCATTCACTCACCAACACACCCATACACATACTCATCCACCTATACAGTCCTGCACACATGCTGTCTTCAACACATACAAACAGTGAGTCACTCATTCATGCATCTATGCACTAAGTAATACCCCCACCGAACCATACAGACACTCAGACACTCATACTGATACTCAAAAAACCAACTAATAACCCATATAGACACTCATGTAGCTACTCACCAACCCATGCAGCCACTTATACACAAAGTGAGAGACTGATACAGATATTTCCATATTTAAACATTACTCACTAACCCATGTATTCACTAAGATACACTTAGTCAGTTATACAATCAATTTTACAAAACAAAATCATCCATTTAGACACTTATATACCCATTTATTCTTCCATCGACCTTGAGATATACATATATAAAACATATTTAATTTTCAGAAAAACACACATTCACTGGATGATGTCATCAGTGATGTCATCAGTGATGTCATTTGAGATGTCATCAGTGATGTCATGAGTGATGTCACTGACCATGTCATGAGTGATGTAATATGTGACGTCATCAGCAGTGCATTGCGGGCGCGCGAGTTATAGTTAGCTGAACTAACTATAACGGGGGAATTTCTATGGTTTTGTACGAGTGAAATGTCCAACTAACTATAACGCCCCTGAAACCTATGGTTTTTTCAGTGAATTTCTGAGGTTTTTTAAATGCTAATTTCTAACTATAACGTGCCTGAAACCTATGGTTTTTTCAGTGACTTTCTAAGGTTTTTTAAATGCTAATTTCTAACTATAACGTGCCTGAAACCTATGGTTTTTTCTGTGTATATATATATATTTATTATACTATGTATACATGTGAAAATGTCTCGGTCACCTGTTTGCCTCGGTGGCACGGAAAAAATGGGTGGAACTGACGTCAGCACGCCGACGAGGTTCTCTTATGGCTCCGATGACGTCATACGGTGTCGCGAGCAGAACCGTGCTATTATGACGTCCTCGTTGACGTGGGAGAGCTAGGAAAGAATTTCCGTGGAATGCTGGTGCAGGGGATATTCACCTAAGTGTTCAGGCTAGTCCTTTGGGAGCAACTGTTTATGTTGCCACTCCAGAAACCGAAACCAGTGATCCGAGGGCAGAGGCCCTGCAGATGGCACACGAGGTGGGGTGCCCAGTCGTGTGCACCGGCGGGGCAGCGAAGTGACAAGCACCACAACCCACAAAAAAGGTAACGAGGGCACTGAATAACACATGATCTTCTCTTTGTATCTGGCAGGAACAACGAAGTTAAAATGCCCTAGTACCAAAATGTAGAATTAGTGCTACAACGGTCTTCAAGAGGACCTGCGATGCCGCTTCTGCCTCCCGTACCCTGGAGGTGGCACATGGGTCACGCGGTACGGTCATACTGCGGTGGGACGCACACTCATTGACCTCTCATGGCACTGCTCCACACTTCAGGGAGGACGCTTTCCATTAGCTATGTTTTCTGATGACATGTCGCGCCGGCCCCGTCCAACAACAGAACACCTTTAGATCCAAACAGACTCTTCCACTCTCTCACCGGAAGTGAAACCAGGCCACGCGGACACTTTCACAATACAACAGCCGGGAATGCACTTTTCGGTAAAAAAACACATTCCTTCCTCCTAATTAATCAAATAAACATCTCACTGAAGAACAGGGGCCAGCTTCGATCGGTAAACAGCCGTTACAACGACTTTTTACTTTGCGATACCATTACAACGCATGCATTACCACGCATGCGTTGTACATCACGAAGTCATTACTACGCATTTTTTAGAACGCATGGTCATTTACCACGCATGCCTTTACAACGAATTTTGTTGTAAAGGTATGTATGGTAAATGACCATGCGTTCTAAAAACATGTAGACGATCCATGTCGTTGTAAGGAAACAGAGGCTGTTCCGTTTCCTCACAACGACGTGCACCGCCCCTCAGAGACGACGTGAAGCAGGAACCACGAGGAGAGAGGAACCACGAGGAGTGAGAGGTAAGGGGGATTGGGCATGGGGTGGGGGTTTCTTTTCTAGGGTTTAGGGTAGTGCAGTGGTGTTTGGGTGGTGTAGGGGGTCGTGCTGGGGGTAGTGTTTTAGGGTTTAGGGTAGTGCAGTGGTGTTTGGGTAGTTTAGGGGGTCGTGCTGGGGGTAGTGTTTTAGGGTTTAGGGTAGTGCAGTAGTGTAGGGGGTCGTGCTGGGGGTAGTGTTTTAGGCTTTAGGGTAGTGCAGTGGTGTATGGGTAGTGTAGGGGGTCATGCTGGGTTAGTGTTTTAGGGTTTAGGGTAGTGCAGTGGTGTTTGAGTAGTGTAGGGGGTCATGCTGGTGGTAGTGTTTTAGGGTTTAGGGTAGTGCAGTGGTGTTTGTGTAGTGTAGGGGGTCATGCTGGGGGTAGTGTTTTATGGTTTAGGGTAGTGCAGTGGTGTTTGGGTAGTGTAGGGGGTCGTGCTGGGGGTAGATTTAGGGTTTAGGGTAGTGCAGTGGTGTTTGGGTAGTGTAGGGAGTCGTGCTGGGGTAGTGTTTTAGGGTTTAGGGTCGTGCAGTGGTGTTTGTGTAGTGTAGGGGGTTGTGCTGGGGGTAGTGTTTTAGGGTTTTTGTTAGTGCAGTGCTGTTTGGGTAGTGTAGGGGGTAGTGCTGGGGTAGTGTTTTAGGGTTTAGGGTAGTGCAGTGGTGTTTGTGTAGTGTAGGGGGTAGTGCTGGGGGTAGTGTTTTAAGGTTTAGGGTAGTGCAGTGGTGTTTGGTTAGTGTAGGGGTTCATGCTGGGGGTAGTGTTTTAGCGTTTAGGGTATGGCAGTGGTGTTTGGGTAGTGTAGGGGGTCGTGCTGGGGGTCGATTTAGGGTTTAGGGTAGTGCAGTGGTGTTTGTGTTGTGAGGGGGTCTTGCTGGGGTAGTGTTTTAGGGTTTAGAGTAATGCAGTGGTGTTTGTATAGTGTAGGGGGGTTTAGGGTAGTGCAGTGGTGTTTGTGTAGTGTAGGGGGTCATGCTGGGGGTTGTGTTTTAGGGTTTAGGGTAGGGCAGTGGTGTTTGTGTAGTGTAGGGGGTAGTGTTTTAGGGTTTAGGGTAGTGCAGTGGTGTTTGTGTAGTGTAGGGGGTCATGCTGTGGGTAGTGTTTTAGGGTTTAGGGTAGTGCAGTTGTGTTTGTGTAGTGTACGGGGTCGTGTTTTAGGGTATACGGTAGTACAGTGGTGTTTGGGTAGTGTAGGGGGTCATGCTGGGGTTAGTGTTTTAGGGTTTAGGGTAGTGCAGTGGTGTTTGGGTAGTGTAGGGGGTCGTGCTGGGGGTAGTGTTTTAGGGTTTAGGGTAGTGCAGTGGTGTTTGTGTAGTGTGGGAGGTCATGCTGGGGGTAGATTTAGGGTTTAGTGTAGTGCAGTGGTGTTTAGGTAGTGTAGGGAGTCGTACTGGGGGTAGTGTTTTAGGGTTTAGGGTAGTCCAGTGGTGTTTGTGTAGTGTAGGGAGTCGTTCTGGGGGTAGTGTTTTAGGGTTTAGGGTAGTGCAGTGGTGTTTGGGTAGTGTAGGGGGTCATGCTGGGGTAGTGTTTTAGGGTTTAGGGTAGTGCAGTGGTGTTTGTGTAGTGTAGGGGGTCATGCTGGTGGTAGTGTTTTAGGGTTTAGGGTAGTGCAATGGTGTTTGTGTAGTATAGGGGGTAGTGTTTTAGGGTTTAGGGTAGTGCAGTGGTGTTTGTGTACTGTAGGGGGTCGTGCTGGGTTCTAGTGTTTTAGGGTTTAGGGTAGTGCAGTGGTATTTGTGTAGTGTAGGCGGTAGATTTAGGGTTTAGGGTAGTGCAGTGGTGTTTGGGTAGTGTAGGGGGTCGTGTTTTTGAGTTTAGGGTAGTGCAGTTGTGTTTGGGTAGTGAAGGGGGTCGTGCTGGGGTAGTGTTTTAGGGTTTAGGGTAGTGCAGTGGTGTTTGGGTAGTGTAGGGGTCAACCAACATGAATTTGTCCTTGTGTGATGTAACCAATGCTCATGTAAAGCACTCCAATACCTGACCAGTCTGCACTATATAAAACTGCAAAAAAAAAAAAAAAGTGTTTTGCACACTTCTGTCATTGGGCTATACGTGGGCTACCTCTGGGTGATATTTGTGCTACATTTGGGCTCTTTTTTCTCTGGTGGCCATCTTGGGAGACTTATTTGTTATGAAGTTTCCTAATTTCCTCATTTACTACAGTCTCCTCAGTAGGAAATGCTTTCAGTTTTTACTTTGATTCCATCAAGAAGGCATTCAGATGTGTCACACATTTGCCATAAATTCAGAATGTTAGCACTCTACTTGTTCATTAGATCACTGTAGTAAAGCTACTGCTCACCAAGGAGTTAACTGGAAGTCTACTGCTGGTATTGAAAGTGATTGTTTCAGTCAGCATGTCAGAATTTTCTAATGAAATAGAAGAGGATTTGAGATCTCACTTAAAACATGCCCTAAATTTTCTTTTTGCAGCACTAACCATAATTTCTATGGCAAAATGAACCCCCTCATTTTGTTCCTTTTTAAATTAAATGTTTTAAGTGTTACCAGTTTATTCCAATCAAGATGGCTTCAGGTGTGCCATACTTTTGTCATAAGTAAGGCTGTTAGCACTCTAGTTGTTCTTTAGAACACTCTGGGAAGCTGCAGTAGAACACAAATGCATCAACTGACAGGCTGCTCCTGTTGAAATATAACAGGAAGATATTTGAGATCTCACTTAAAACATGTCCTAATTTTTCTTTCTACAGCACTAACCATAATTTCTATGGCAAAATGAACCCCCTCATTTTGTTCCTTTTTAAATTAAATGTTTTAAGTGTTACCAGTTTATTCCAATCAAGATGGCTTCAGGTGTGCCATACTTTTGTCATAAGTAAGGCTGTTAGCACTCTAGTTGTTCTTTAGAACACTCTGGGAAGCTGCAGTAGAACACAAAGGAATCAACTGACAGTCTCTGCCATTGTTGGATGTACATGTTTTACTGAGAATGTCAGACTTCATTCTCACATGACTGAGAAAGATAATGTGAATTTACAGAAAATATGCTCTCATTTTAGCTTCTGGAGCACCTTCCAAAACTCTATGGGACAAGCATGTGAAAATAGTTTTCTCTCAAACATGATTCATGATATCCCAGCAGAAGGTTTTTCACAGGGTAAAATCACCTTAGAACACACCACAATTCCTGAAATTAGTATGGTACCATCAACAAATGAATTCTAATGTAACTAAAGTCTGTTATCACCCTTTATAGTTCTCCTTTTGGTAACCCTCAAAATCTTCGATTCACTACAATGCATTTCAATGGGGTACTATCATTTATATTGGTCCCAAGATGGCTGCCAGCAATTCCAGGATGAAGTGCTGACAGCCAATCAGATCTCACGATGACATGTGTGGTTAGGCTCCGCCCAGATATATATGTGTTTTTACTTTTGATTTTCTCAGCATCTACTGAACGGATTTACACCATTTAACAAAAGGGTTCTTTCTGAACCAAGAACTACCTCTTTGCCAAATTTGGTGTAATTCCGTTCAGCAGTTCGGGCTGTAGCCTTGCATAAAGTTTCCTATGGGAAATTGATTTTTTGGCTCTTATTTTTTTAATTTCTCTGCAATTACTGAACGGATTTACACCATTTAACAAAAAGGGTTCTTTCTGAACCAAGAACTACCTCTTTGCCAAATTTTGTGTAATTCCATTCAGCAGTTCGGGCTGTAGCCGTGGCTAAAGTTTCCTATGGGAAAATGAATGGGGAAAACACGTTTTGGGACCCCCCTTTTTTCTTGGCCCCCGCTTGACGAATCACCCCGAAACCTTCAGGGTAGGAGCGGACCGGAGCGGGCCATAAAGTTTGAAAATTTCGTGAAGATTTGTCAACCGACGCAAGAGTTATTTCAAATAGAATGTCACGGATTTCCTATGGAAAATAGGTCCGAACTATAACTATCTACTGGCGACCGCCAGTAGATAATATATATATATATATATATATATATATATATATATATATATATATATATATATATATATATATATAATACAAAAAGAGTTGCCTCTAGGTGGGATGCACTCCCAGGTGGAAATTACGCCAAAGCAAGGGCACACGCCATGAACAAAGTCCTTTTCTGGTTTCCTGCCAGACGCGTTTCGGGCCAACGCCCTCTTCAGTGGCAGACCATGTGACGTGACGGCGTGCGGCAACCACCAGTAAATCCCCGTAATAATTATGCTCAGGTGAACCACCTGAAGCAATGCTTCCTGGGTCTGGTGGTTCAGTAAAACCCAAGTGGGTCGCCGCCGGCACTCACATTCAAAAATGTCTTAAAAGGATTGCCGATTTTCGCGCCAGCACCCCTGCCTATAACAGGCACCTCCTGTTCCACAGTTAGATGCCCCAATAAAGCAGCCGCGGACCCGCAAGTGTTTCGCGGTGGTGCAATCCCGCGACCAGGCAGGCCGCTATACAAAATACAAAAAGAGTTGCCTCTAGATGGGATGCACTCCCAGGTGGAAATTACGCCAAAGCAAGGGCACACGCCATGAACAAAGTCCTTTTCTGGTTTCCTGCCAGACGCGTTTCGGGCCAACGCCCTCTTCAGTGGCAGATCATGTGACGTGACGGCGTGCGGCAACCACCAGTAAATCCCCATAATAATTATGCCTCTACCTCTTGTATTTGTGACTGTATGCTGGACTTTGTTTTTGCTGGTTTTTGAACTCTGGAAACTTTACGACTGCTGATCAGTGCTAAAGTGCAAGTGCTCCCTGTATAAATTGTGATTATAATTGGTTATCTACGATTGTCATATTTGATTTACTGGTAAGTCCCTAGTAAAGTGCACTGTTTGTGCCTAGAGCCTTTAAATCAAATGCTACTAGGGGGCTTGCAGCACTTATTGTGCCACCCACATGAGTAGCCCTGAAAAGGTAACTCAGACCTGCCACTGCAGTGTCTGCAAGGGCATTTTTTAACTGCCATGTAAACCTGTGGACAAAGCTCCTCCCGACAGAGTTAGGAAGAGTGGCCCGTGCAAAAATGTTGCTGCTACTGAGGTTGCAATAAAAAAAGTTTATCCCTTGGATTAGCTCACCAACTCTGATCAGCATTCAACCATCTGTCATACAAGCTTTTTCTCTAAATATTATACGGTCGATAACCCCACATGTAATTATAAAAATACACAAATTATTTTTTTTTAAATCAATTTTTATTCAATGTACATTAATGTCGGCCAATAGTTCAAACAGTTATGTTAAAAAAACAGAAAAACACTGTTCACAATTCATAAAAACATTTCATATCATAAATTCATTAAAGACACACAGAGACAATAACAAGTGACATATTAAAAATCATCAAAAATCTTGTTAATTCGATAGAATCTATATTGTATTGTAGTCATATCACAAAAAACAGGGCAGAAGGGCCTATTTTTTGATGGGGTTGTTTCTGTGGGAAAACATGGCTTCAAAAATGGGACCTCAAATCACTTTTGCAGAAAATAAAGTCCAGATTTACTAAGATTTTGTTTCGGGTCTGTGTCACTTTTTTGACACAGACCCAACGCAAAATCCATTTTTGTATTTTCAAAGCAGCGCAAATGTTGTTTTGCACTGTTTCATTTAAAAAAGTAACACAACTCAGAGCATTGCACTGCCTTGCGTTACTTTGCACCAGGGAGGCATTCAATGGGAGGTGCATGGGTTTTCCTGTGCGTCCACCCATGGACTTTGATGCAAACCCATATTTACCAAGAGTTGTAGACATGGGTTTGTACCAAATAGTGTGCCTACTTGAGACTGGCGTAACAAAGAGTAATCTTTACTACTTGCTATTTCCTCTTTGCATGCATGCTGCCTCCAAGGCTATTTTGTTGTTCAGGAAGGTAGCCCATCCGCACAACAACTATCCTGGCCATATCGCAGGCACCCATGCACTATGGTGCAAGGGTGCCTGCATTGGTGCAAGCCAACCCTAAGTGTGCCAGCACAGGAAGAGAGCAGAACTTCACCATTTCTTTAAAAATCTGGTGCAGTTCTGCTCTCTCCCTTTAATGCAACGCAGTGGAGCGACTTCAGTTGGTGCTCTGCGTTGCATGAAATGTTTGCAACTCTGGGCCCACGTTTCTAAATTAGCTTCTCTGCTTGCTCTACAGATGCCATCTACAAAGTTAGATCTAGTTCTGAAACAGTTTAATCGTGTGCACCAATGGCTAGGCCTAGGGAATAGGACACGTTACAACGCAAACATTTACAACGCATGCCTTTACAACGAGGTTTTTACATTGCAACATCCATTCCAACGCATGATTTTACAACGCATGCCATCACAACGCATTTTTAGAAACTACATTTACAACGCATTCCATTACAACGCATACCATTACAACGCATAATACTTTTAGGGCAACAGTAGGGTAAGTGTTGGATAGTGTAGGGGTAAAAATTACTATTCCCACTCCAGTGAGTGCAACAGTAGGGTAAGTGTTGGATAGTGTAGGGGTAAAAATTACTATTCCCACTCCAGTGAGTGCAACAGTAGGGTAAGTGTTGGATAGTGTAGGGGTAAAAATTACTATTCCCACTCCAGTGAGTGCAACAGTAGGGTAAGTGTTGGATAGTGTAGGGGTAAAAATTACTATTCCCACTCCAGTGAGTGCAACTACTAGGGTAAGTGATGGATAGTGTAGGGGTAAAAATTACTATTCCCCTTTACTTACCTTATAATGCATTGTAATGGCATGCGTTGTAGTGACATGCGTTGTAATGGCATGCGTTGTAGTGACATGCGTTGTAATGGCTGCGTTGTAATGGCATGCGGTGTAAAGGCAGTTGCCTTGTAATGACTGCGTTGTAAATGTAGTGCGTTGTAATGACTGCATTGTAATGGTTGTTTCCCGGCCTAGGTGTTCACATACTCCTTTTCAAAGTTTACAGGTGATACAGCCATCGAAACTTCCCTAGTTTTGTAGGTTAGGAGAATGGTTGGTGACATTGTTCACCCTATATGTGGGGTAGCTCTGCTGATATCTATATGTCTTGAATTCTGAACATCTGCTGCTTTGCGTTACACTGCATTGGGTAAGCATTACATGGGTGGAGCATGGGTGTTCCCATTCATCCACCCATATATTGTCATATATTGTGAGAGAATCTAGATTTACTAAATGCAGTAAACCTGGGTTTTTGCTAAAATGATGCACCTAACTAACAGAGGCATCCTTGCGATTTGACCCAAGGTTGCCTGCGTTGGCGCTACACAGCCACAAGTGGGCCAGCACAGGGGGGGAGCTGAACAGTGCCATTTCTTTGGTAATAGGGTGCTGTTCATCTCTCTCTTATTCATGCAACACAGCACAGCAACTCGCTTTGCTCTGTTGCGTTGCACAAACTTTTAGTAAACATGCCCTAAATGTCTTCTCCCCATTGGAGGGGTACACTTCCAGTGGCCGCATTTGAAAATGGACATTCTGCCAGCTGTGATGACATTGTTGGATTTTCCACAAGAGACTTTCTACTAAAAATAGTTCCTCCTATAGCAGATGCTGCTTTTTAGGCGGTGAAATGTATGTTCTCTACTACAACATTCTAGATATCAAAAATGTCCCACCACTCAAGTGGTGGTCAGATATTCCACTAGCTAAACTCTACCAGGTCATATGTACTGACAGTGAGGACCACAGTACGTTAGTGGCCAGTTGTGACCCTTAGGGAATTTACGTATTACAGAATGAGCACAGATTCTTGGCAGCCTCTTATCTAATACCAATCAAGTGGGTGATGAAAAGGGTCTTTGCCCCATTTTCTTTGAGATGTAGCTCCATACCAATGAGGACATTACTTTGCTCCTGCAGCCATGCCCAATTACTTTTGTGGATGAGGAGTTATAGTCTCCTTGGAGGTACACTGAATAAGCTTTACACAGGAAGTGCTGAACAGCTAGTGTCTCAATAGAGACCGCCACTTGGGTGGGGCATAGGGAGGTCACTGTCAGGTACCCTTCAGACACCCCTGAAAGACAGGGGCTGCCACACAATGCACCCGATGGTTGGTTGATCCCTATCCAATCTGAATTCCGTCTAGGTGGCTTGAAACCACAAGTTTGTTTCACTGGTATGCTCCCCCAAGTGTGGGCACCAGTTCACACTTTTGCTTTTTCTCTACAACAAACACACTCAGTGAGGGTGAGTGCCCCCCTGCAGACTGGGGCCGTACGCCATTTTACGTGATCTAGCCCATGAATCACACAAATAGGAATTAATGTATGTACCTATCTATGTATATCTCCTTTCCACTGCTCTTGCAGGACATTAATTATGCTGACAGAAAAATGTAATCAAACAAGTTGTAAACAGAACTTGTCTATTTTTTAAGCTGACTAAGTAGTATTTTGCAAGCTTTTTAAAAATGTTCATATTTCATGCAGAAAAAGCCAAACAACACACAGGAATAGTAAGTCCATCACATTTTAGTTATAATAAACTTGATCCAACTAGGCTTACAAATACATTTTTAGCAGGGTACTAAAACTACCAATATTTTTAAAAGTGTTGTTGCACGTGGCACTTGACCACTGCATTTGATTCAGAAAAGAGGAATTTTGAACTACAAGACACAGGTTCACACATAGGCACTAACCTACTCATCAATACACCATGTCTGTTGTTGGTAAACGTTGAGCTATAATTCGAAAACAAATGCCTTTTTGTTAACCCTTTCCGTGCTCATGACGAGCTCAGCTCGTCATGCTGCGCGGTAGCGCTGTGCGCATGACGAGCTGAGCTCGTCACGACCCCACCCGCGATCGGAATGTCCAGCATACGAGCGGAATTCCGATCGCGGTCAAGGGGTTAATTTCTCTGTCACCTGTTGGTATTGGTTACTTTTATGTTCTCGCACAGCCCCTATGGCTAACTCATTACTTGCATGCAGGGGCGTGGCTTCAGGGGATGTTAGGGGTGTGACTTCACCCAAATAAATGCATTGTTGGGTTGGTAGTTGGCCCAGGGGCCCTGAGTCGGATCTGCTATGTCTATGGTGGTTTTTCTCAGCATGCACCAAGAAAACAAGACAAAACAGTGACCTTCAATATAAAACATTAGGGAGAGAGTCAGAGATGTACATCTGTTAGCTGAATTTCAAAATGTAAAATCAGATAACCTGGAATCAATATCAGCTTCCTGCTTGTCCAAATTGAGTAATCCTAGGCAAGCATTTTATTTCAAACAGCCTCCTTTATCATCTCATATGAGAGCACTTTTAAATTCTAGAGTTCAGGATGTGCACTGTACATGCACCACTTATGTTTGATTTGATAGACTCTAATGTTGATCCATCTGTAAAAAGAGTCTTGGCCAGGTTTAGGGTTTACATGACTTGCCTCTTAGTTCTCTAATAGGATTGTTGTTGGGGGAGGAGTGTGAGCCATTAACATTTCTAAGTTCATGTTTGAAACTATCACTTTTAATAAATGTCTGTTTATGTAATTATATAATCCGACATACTAAGATGAAATGCTTTTGAGTGTAAAAAATCTGACTTTATTTTAATTTTGAGGTGACTGTATCACATTTTTACATTATGTTTATTGCACTTAAAACATGTCAAAGGTTTTCATGGCTTGGCTCAGGAACGGACTCTTAGAGCCAAGCAAGTCCCTTGGCCCAGCTCAGCTTGCCCGATTAGATTGCTGGCGCACCCACATCTATTTGTGACTTGGGGTAAGTACATAGGGCCGTCAGCCACTTGATAAAATGATTAGTGAATGGCAACGACTGGAAACAGGAAAGATGGAGCCCTGCCTACATGCAGTGATTTGACAACTCTACTAGCAAGGCTTCTCATAGCAGAGATGAACATGACTGTGTGCAGTGAAAACCCATTTAAAATAAGTGATCGTAAGACACCATGCTGTTGTGTTGTACGTGCCCGTAGTCATACGTTCCCTGAAAGAACTACCATCCCCAGGTGGAATGGGCAGGGGCATATCTTCAGGGTTTTTTGTTGTGGTGTGACATCCCCCAAATGAATTCTTGGCTTGAGTGTTGGCTTTAGGGACCCAAGTCGTATCTGTGATGTTTGTGTCAGTTTTTCTCACCATTCTCATTTCACTAACGTTTTTAAGTTCATTTTTGGAGCAGAAACTTTAATATACATAAATTACTGTCTTACCAAAAAAGTAGTAAATCTGCACCCATAGAAGTACACTTTGAACGGGTACAAATTCACTACTTTTAAGTATTCGCAAGCATTGGCAGTGGTAAGCTTTGGAAAGCTGCACCAGTCTCAGGTTTCAAGGTAATGGAATGAATTCTTGCAAATAGTTTAACCAGTGGCAATTGCTCGGGGTAGCATTCAACCCATAGTTTTTTTTGCCACGTTAATGCTGACCCTGTTCCTTGTGGAAATATTTGATCCTGAAGCTTGGTCATCTAACCCTCCATTCTGCAGCCCTCTGCTTTTCTAGTAGAATCCCACTAACTAAGCTTTGCCCTGTTTACAGCCTACATTTCATTTCAGGACCCACTGAATTCAGCCAGTTCTGTTTTTCATGTTTTTAGCAAGAATGAATTTGTGATGCATCATTAAAACACACCTTACTATTTCAGCTTACAGAACATGTGCAGACTGTTTATTGCTGCCATTAACTCGAAATTAGTATATGGATAAAATGTTATCACTGAGTTTCCAAACCTAATTTCAGTGCTTCACATGGGGGAATATTAACTAAAGATTCAGTCACGCTTGAGCCACATAAGATAGAGGGAGGGTGATGCAAAACCTGGAATGATATTTACAAATCCATGCAAGGCCACCTTGCGTGGCCCTGCATGGCTTGGTAAATCTGGAGTAGCGGGAGGCTGTGCAAGTCGCTGCCTTGCATTACTCTCCCCCAGGAATGCCTTTCATGGGAGGATGGTGCATGGTTCCCATGGCTCCACCCACGGATTTTGGCGCATTCACGGACTTACCAAGGCTGCTAAAGCTGGGAATGCATCAAAACGCTACACCTTCCCTGGGGAGGCATAACAAGGAGAAATATCTTTAATTCTCCTCTTTTTTCCCCTTTTCATGTGTGCTGCATATGCAGCACACATAGAAAGAGGGAACCGCCTCAGATGATTGTTTTTGTGCAGGAAGATTTCCCTTCCTGCACAAGAACAATCCTGTCTGCAGCAGTGCAAGGGTGCCTGCTTTGGTGCTAGGCAGCAGTTTGTGCACCAGTGCAGGCAGAGAGCAGGATGGTGCCATATATTGCTAATTATATAGCACATTTCGGCCCTCTCCTTTTCATGCAGCGCAGTGCAGCAAGGTGACTTGTAGTAGTACATAGCATGAAATAATGACAAATATGGCCCGTGGTTTGTTAGTACCCTAAACCTGATTTTGCCTACCTGTCTCATCCAGGCCCCATGGGCATAAATTGAACTTTTGATTGAAAATATATTTAATTGCTCTGGAGTATATTAGCGTTTATTGATTAATTTTCACATCATTAACCTCGTGCCCTTCTCCCATTTAAACTGAAATATAGCTGCCAGAATTTCCTTAACCATATTATTTTTGCTTATCCACAGTATTGTGCTGCTGGTACATATTTACCACAAGCTGACCTTTTGCTCAGCCCAATAACTACGCCTTCAGAGATACTGGAAGGTTGTGAAAGGTGACAACATATCACTCAACAATACTATTAGGAAATAGAAAACATAAAGGTGAAGAGTTTCATTAAAGAGTTAACATTTACAAACTAGACCCAATAAAAAAATGAAAACCATAAAATGCGTCGGGCCAATGCGGAGGATGGAAAGCCAAGCATCTGTCATAACGATGCAGGCCAATCAACATGTTTTTGTTCTGCACAATGAAACCCCCAAATTAGCGGTTTCTCTATGCAGACATAAAATGCCTCTGACCCTCCTTCAGTTCTTCCAGCACATCAGAGCTATTTTTAGATCTGGCCTAAAGACAGCTTTAGCATATTTGCAAGACTAATGTTATTGTTTTCTAAAACAATCCTAACAAAAATACATGCATATGGGAGCCTTCAGACAATTATCTTTTGTCATATTTAGATGTCATTAAAATTATGCTCCCTCCCAACATGACACAAAGGGGCAGATTTACAAGAAACTGACGCATCTGTATAGATGCGTCAGTTTCCCTGCGCCTGCGTGAAAAACCCTTGCACCACTATAGATGCGCCGTATTTACAATACGGCGCACTATGGCGCAAGGATTGATAGATGCGCCAGAAATTCTGACGCATCTGTTGGCGTAAAAGTCACGCATTGTTGGAGTCGTGTCGCCAGCACGACACAACTCCAGCAATGCGTGTTGTGGCCTATTCCCAATACACTGCATCACTCAGGTTTTGACGCAGTGGCGTCCTAAAACTCACGCAGTGAAATCTTGTAGATTTCACTGCGTCACTTTTACAAGGCTTTACTGTGTGGGAACGCCTACCCTGCATACATTATACTTGACGCAGGTATAATGTGATGCAGGGCTTTACAACGTGACGCATCTCCCTAGATGCGTCACGTTGTAAATTTGCCGCATTTTTTATGCTGCCGTTGCGTCACAAAAGTGACGCAACAGCAGCGTAAAAGTGATGCCAGGGGCTTGCAAATCTGCCCCAAAGTATAGATCAACAAATCAGAACAATTCAGCCATTGGACACTTTCGCTTTTAACAACTGTATTTTGGTCTTGCACATGTACACAGCCATACAAAAAAGTAGTTCCATCAAAACTGAAAATGTGAAGGCATTATCTGCTATTTCCATAACAAACGACATTTATTGAAAGTTGCATTGCTAACTCATAATTATAAACCAGCTTTCCCATATTTAATTATCCAAAAGCAAACAAGCACAAACAATTAGAGTAGCAAAAATGTATATGGAAATATCCAGGTTGAAGACACAGACCCTGATATTTATAAATGACATTTCAAGCAATTTCATGTGGCCTTAGAGGGGTACATGGTAATCATTTGAAGTATTACAGCTTTGTGAAAGTCTTAAGACTTTTGCACCTCACTCAAGAAAAACATTTAGGGGCATATTAGCAAGAAGAGGCGATAATCATCGCTAACCCTGCTTAGCGTGATTTTTTTTATCGCCGGCTATCGCTGGAATATATCGCCACGCTAACGCTGTATTAGCAACGATTAGCGCTATGGCGATGAATATTCCAGCGATAGCGAGAAATGAGCCAACATCGCTGAAAAACCAGCGATGTTGCATGGAGAAGGGAGAACACCTTGCTGATACGACCCATGTTAGGTATGGCTAACACCTGCTAATTGCAGGTGTTAAATAAATGGCGATGACCCCGGTTAGCGCGACTTTTCACGTCGCTAACTGGGGCCATGGCCACCTTGCTAATAGGCGATAGGCCTGTTAGCGAGTGTTTCCCAGGTTTGTTCGTCGGGAACGCCCACTTTGCATGTCATTAGCGATAAATATCGCTGACATGCAAAGCGATAAAAACGGGCGCTAATGCCCGCAAACTGTCGCTAACTGCTGTTAGCGACAGTTTGCTGATAGGGCGATATAAATATCGCCGCTTTAGCGGCAAAAAGTGCCGCTAAAGCGGCGATAGTGCCCTTGCTAATATGCCCCAAAACATCTAAAAATGCATATATAAATAAAAATGATTTTCCTGTTATTGTTTTATCTATTTATTTGCTCAACTGACATTGATGTTTTATGACAAGACACAAAACAGAATATAAGTTCAATCAAGGATTAAAAAAGCAACTCTAATTTACGACACCCATGCAAAGCAAAACTTAAAAAATTTCATAAAAATGAAATTGAAGCCACTTGCACAGATAAATGTATGCTAGTAACTATTTATATTAGGGCACCATCACAAATGCGTACTAATCAAGACATTTGTTGAAAGATGCAATATTGATTTACTAATCCTCATAAACCTGCTATGGCATGTTTATTTATCCTATAGAAAAGACACACATCATCAGAATATCAATAGAGTTTAAGTAAAGTTTGAAGTTAAAGCCACACACCTGAGCTTTATGAATGGCATTTTAAGCAAATACATCTGGGGTTAGAGGGGCACCTGACAATGGCTTGAGGTATTACAAATTTGTGAAGTCTTACAGCAGTTAGCTATCACTCAAGGGACACCTACTAATGACTTTCGGTACTACTACTAGTTTGTGAAGCCTTAATTTACCTCCCTTTACAACTTGTTAATATATGTATATACACAGTGGCGGCTCGCCGATGGAGTGCTGCGGGCGGCGGGACAGGGGAGGGGCAGGGTGGGGGGGTAGTAAACTCCGACATACGGCGGAACGGAGTTAAGTAAGAAAATAAATAAATAAAACAATTTACATTGCGCGCGCTGCAACGCCAACTCGGCGATGCAGCGCGCGCAATGTAAATTGTTTTATTTATTTATTTTCTTACTTTACTCCATTCCGCCGTATGTCGGAGTTTACCACCCACCCTGCCCCTCCCCCGCCCTGCCCCACCGCCCCGCAGCACTCCTTCGGCGAGCTGCCACTGTATATACATATCCAAAAGAAGGGACCGGCACTCACGGGGTACAACAGAGTTCTTTATTTAAAGAACAAAAGGAAACAGACGTATTTCGGCTGTGCGCCTACGTCAATGTTGGCTTGTTCAGCCCCAAGCACTTTCTTATGAAACATGCATATCTCATTTCATTGGCTGTCAGTTCAAAGTAACAACAAATTAAAAACGGACTTAAACTGACTCCCAGTATTATTCATGGTTATAGAGGCGGCCATCTTAACACTATTCATTCTCCGTTGTACCCCGTGAGTGCGGGTCTCATCTTTTGGATTATTTGGATGATCATAAATTAGCTCACCCTCAAGAGACCGCAGCACCCACCCGAGTGTGTCGACGGCCTCAGGTGAACTGGATGGTGGATGTGTGTGTATATATATATATATATATTTTTCCAGTGAATATATATATTTTTCCAGTGAGTATATATATATATATTTTTTTTTTTTTTCCAGTGAATATATACTGGTCGCCAGTAGGTAGTTATAGTTAGGACCTCGTTTCTATTCAAAAAGCGATTTTTCTTTTGCCAATATCTTTAGCGCCGTTTGACGAATCTTCACGAAATTTTCAAAACAAATTTTTCACTCAGGTCACCTCCTGTCTTGGAAGTTTCAGGGTGATTCGTCAAGCAGGGGCTGAGAAAAAAGGGGGGTCCCAAAACATGTTTTCCCCATGTTAATTTCCGTAGGAATTTTGAAACAGGTTACAGCCCGAACTGCTGAACGGAATTACACCAAATTTGGCAAAAAGGTAGCCCTTGGTTCAGAAAGAGACCTTTTTTTAAAATGGTGTAAATCCGTTCAGTAGTTGCTGAGAAATTCAAAAAAGAAAAATATCGATATCTGAGTACCGAGGAGGATTCGCGAACCCTCCCGGGCACGAGCTTCACTCTGATTGGCTACCAACACTCCAAACCAGAATGTGATGGCAGCCATCTTATGACTCAGTAGAACCAAGTCACAAGAAAATAGTAAAATAAAGGTTAAAAAACAAGAAAAGGGGGCAGGGTAGAAACACCCTGACCCCCTAGGCCTGCTCAGGGGGTCCAGCCGAATTCACGCTGGGTGCGCAAATCCGGCCGAGAAAATTTAAAAAAACGAAGCACGGGCTCCCGCGCTTCGTTATCTGTAAGCCCCCGGGTGGGCCGGTCCCGGGGGCAATGCCCAATTATGTCGCGGGGGCACGCGGGGGCCCCCGCAGCCCCGGGGACTGCCACCTCCATGTGTCTTCGCCATTGAAGAAGAGGTGGCCGCCGTGGATGCGCTAGTACCCTGTGGACGGTTAAAATCTGCGCTGGATTTTGGCGGCCTAGACCAGTGGAGAAAGAATCAAAGGACCGGCAGCGGCGTGAGGCCGGGCTTGCTGCCGGCAATGAAGAAGGCGCGTGATGTCGGCAAAGTGT
Organism: Calotriton arnoldi; assembly: GCA_963921515.1. NCBI lineage: Eukaryota > Metazoa > Chordata > Amphibia > Caudata > Salamandridae > Calotriton > Calotriton arnoldi. The sequence goes on along the minus strand of CAWUFW010023932.1, from coordinate 26,661 downwards.
CTTAGAAGCTACCGGCAGCGGCGTGGAGTCGAGCTCGCTGCCGGCGTCACTGAAGAGAGGGCAGCGGCGTGGCGGGACCGTGCTGCCCAAGGAGTGGTGTAGGAGTACTGAGCGGCTGGCAGCAGCGTGGGTCGAGCTCGCTATCGGTGACAAGATTGAGGTCAGCGGCAGGTCAGGAGCGCGCTGCCTGAGAGTGAACAGGTGCCGGGTGTGGGGAGTAACGCGGAGGGTACCGGCAGCAGCGGGATTCGAAATCGCTGCCGGTGACATGGAATAGGCAGCGGCGTTGCTAGAGCACGTTGCCCAAGGGGTGTTTTGTAGGGAAGAGATACAAGTGCGACAGGGCATTTTGCACGAGCTTGAGGCGACCGGCAGCGGTGTGGGTCAAGACTACTGCTGGTGAAGAGGAAGTCAGCGGTGAGGCATGATAGGCGCGGTCTTGAGAGTCAGCAGGCAGCAGCGTGGTGAGAGCACGCTGCCTGCAAAGGTCCGTGGTGATCCTGGGTTTCGGCAGTTGCTTTATCTTCACCATCAAGCAACCACCCCTTAGCTGGCGAAGGCTCCTCTTGGAGTGAGCTGGGAATGATGGACTCGGCCACGGCCCCCTTCCAGGAACAGAGTTTCTTAAGGGGACAGGGAGGCTAAGCACTGTACTGTTTTAAGGGGCAGGTGCCAGCGAGAGTCGGCAGGAGTGGGGGCTATTAAAGATCCAGCTTACTAGACAGGGCAATTCCGGCGCGGCAAAACACTTAACGGCGGACCTGGGCGCTGGTGCCCCCGAAACGGTTGAGGCATCACACAGTGGAGGTAAGCACAACAGCAAGGCCCCGGTTAGCAAAGAAGGACACGGGGATGCAGTGTAGCTTGGGATTACTGCCGTTGCGCACTGAGCATAGTGGTCGGGCGTCGGTAGAGCTAGTGGGGCACGAGAGTGAGCGGGAGGCCCTAAGGTGGTGAAAAAGGTAAGTGCTTCTGGCTCTGGTGTGATGGTTATGGGACCCTCGAAAGAGGAGGGTTCAAACCCCAACAGTGGTGGCCGGTGCAATATTGGTCAGTACTAATGTATGGGAGACATGAGTTATGGTGTTCTTTAATGTTGGCACTGACCACAAGCCGCGCCTCTCTCCTCCAACCCCCCAACCACCCCTTAATGTGACTTTGTTGGAGAGCGTGTAGCACAGAGTGGTCAGTAGTGGGCAGCGATGGCACACTCGCATGCTAAAATGATTAAGTGAAGTTAGGGACTAGGGCTTTTTACCCAGTGTGCGCTCAGTTTTTCCCGGGAGAACCCTATGTGGCAGCACCAGTGTTTTGAGGGAAAATTATCTTTAAATTGCGGTGTTTCGGGGCAAGGGGAAGGCAGCAAGGGGAGCATCTTTGGTTGATATCTGCTCCCCCCCCCTGGTCGTTCCGTAGTTGATGAGTATTATGGGGCCGGGCAACACGAGGTACCGGTAGGGTTTTGGAGACAAGTCTGTGTGCATGTTGTGATCGGTACATAAGCGAAGTTGAACTTGGCCTGGCGGGCTGTCTTGAATGGTTGGTTCGTTTTCACCATCCACTCACTAACTGTCAGACAGTCAGTGTAGGTAAACCTTATTGAGAACTCTTCACCTGATTGTGCCAAAATACACAGGGTTCACACCACATGTCAATGACTAAATGATTATGGGGGCTGGGCAGGTTTACAGGAGGGTTCCGTAGTTGCGAGTGACCAAAGTACTCTGTGGGCCTGTGATCCCTTTTAGGCACCAGCCCGAGTGGCTCATAGAGCGGGGCTGCTGTTCAAGAAGACTGTACGGTAGGACAGGAGGAAAGGGTCGGGTGTTGCATACATAAATGGGTAAAGCAGCATTTCGCTCCCTGAACGGAAACTACTCACTCGGCATAGTAGGGAACATATCTATTTGGCCGGGTCTGATTAATAATTAAACGCTGCGAATCAGCACCCGGGCACCCATGTGGACACAAGGTGAATATCATTCTAAATATGCTCAGTTTATATGCAAGCAGCATAAAGATTCTCTGGTATATCTTAGTAACTGATTGCAAACAGCAGCACAGTGCTTTTGAGCCGTGGCAACGCCCCCCCCTATTCGAATTCAGTTTAGTCCGGCCACTATTTGCATTATCAGACATGACCTTGAGTACACACAAAGGAGAGAGAAGCAATAAGAGGGTAATGGGTAAACTGTGGCAAAGGCAAAAACAGTAAGGGACGTGAGTAGGAGGAAAAGGGTAGATGGGGGTCTGACAGTGGGGAAATGGTCGTGGGGTCGATTCAAGGCAACATGTAGTTGTTTTATTTGAGCTCATCACTGGCAGGTGTTTAGTATGCTTGCCGCAAAAGACATGTACCAGGCAGTTTATGAAGAACCAGGTCGGTGGGTCTGTTTCTCACGAAGACATGGGTGTAACTTGCGGTCATAGGTTGAAAACCTCAGAACAGTGAGATGTTACCTGTCACCGATGAGCTGCATGGAAATACAAGTATAGTCAAGAGCATTTTTCAGTCCGTGAGCTTGCTCTTGGAACAAGGGTTCAGGTGGTAAGATTCACTTAATAGGTTAGAGTGAACCTCCAACCATGATGTTACGTTTAATTTGAAGATAGTGCTTCTTCAGACCGGGCACCCTTAAACCTACTGGTGGCATTATGAAGGGCTGTACCTATGACACCTTGGAGTTGCCTGCCTTATTTAGCATTACCTGTGCACTGATTTAAACACAGAGGATCAATTTCTCAGTGTAATGTTGCACGTGGTTTAAGGTGCATGGATACCCTGTACTCGTGTGAAGGGGAAAGGGCCAGGGCACTCACCAAGAGGCCAGCACAGTGCTCACCATCTACTTCCACAGCCAGCGCGGTCAAATACAGTGCCCACACAGCTACCAACCATCATACCGCTACAAGGTGACATATTAAATTGGCAGCTCCCCAAAGCTATAAGCGGGCATGGGGCGGCAGCTCATATCCTGATAGTTAATCTCTCGAACGACATGTCTCTTTGGGAAATTCAGGTGTAGGTCACACCTAAATCCGGGGTGAGACACAATGACTACTACTACTAATAAAAAAATAAAAAAAAATAAAAAAAAAAATATATATATATAAATCACACAATGATGGAGTGAGTCAGGAGAAGAATTGGCCCTACGCTGCGTCCAGGTCTTAGCACTATTCACGCAGCACTAAAATCAAGACAACTCTGGTGATCACTATTCTTCCGGGAGAGAGAGTGGAGTGTTGCCTGGTGTATGTTTGGATTCAGTGCAAGGTAGTGCAGAAGTTGATAGTCCTGCTGAAAGGATATTGTATCACGCAGATCACAAAGGGTACTATTGAGAATAAGGCAGTGGGTAACTGCTTTTTGTCAGAGAGATCCTTGCATTACTAGCTGGTGGAATTAAAACCTTAAAACAGTGGGCTATCACCTGTTGGCGAAGAGCTGCTCACAAACTGCTAAGTATAGGCCAGAGCGTTATGATTCCCCTGGTCCTCCTTATGATAATGTTGCAAGAGGGTTTCAACTGGGGTTATACTCACTGTAAACATTCTGGGCCTTCTACTTCCACTTCTGACCTTTAGATCTGGTCAGTGGGGAGTGATGACTTGGGTTCACTGCTCTTGTGATGGACGAACCAGCAAGGAATCTAATTTGAGGTCCTACACACCAGGGAGGTTCAGAGTCACTTTTGAAAGGGGATAAGTGTATAATTACTCCCGGGCAGGTGGGGACTGGCCACAATCTGCAAAGGTGAGGCCACCTGCGCACCACTCAGCCAGTAGTAATGCACGCTAAGGAGGTTAGGATAGAGCGTTGGAAGGGGCTGACCTGCAATAATCCCATCCGCATCTGCATCTTTCCTGCCTGTTTATGCACCTCTCTAGCCTCTTTCTGCACCTCTGACTTAGAGGTAGTTTTAATCCCCCTGCCCTGTTATGTACCAGGGCCTTACAGAGAAGGTCATGCCAATCACAGGGGTACCCCAACGCATAGTGTTCCTTAGTGTATGTAGGTGTTTTCACTGTATTCTAAGTGTCTTTTAGCATAGCACTGGCTCTAGGCCTGGTTAGTCAGAGTCAGTTACCACCAGTACCCGTCAGCAAAAAGTTGGGGGCACAGGATGACTTTGCAACAAGGCCTCTTTCTGCACCTCTGTTGGTTCTTTCTGCATATCTCTTGCTTCTTTCTGCACTTTTCTTCGACTTTCTGGACTTCTGTTGCCTCTTTCTGCATATCTCTTGCTTCTTTCTGCACCTTTCTTTGTCTTTCTGGTCTTCTGTTGCCTCTTTCTGCATCTCTCTTGCTTCTGTCTGCGCCTTTCTTCCTCTTTCTGCACATGTCCTACCTCTGTAGGTATAGTTAGAAATTAGCATTTAAAAAACCTTAGAAATTCTCTGAAAAAACCTTAGGTTTCAGGGACGTTGTAGTTAGAAATTAACATTTAAAAAACCTTTGAAATTCACTGAAAAAACCATAGGTTTTAGGGACGTTATAGTTAGAAATTAGCATTCAAAAAACCTTTGAAATTCACTGAAAAAACCACAGGTTTCAGGGACGTTATAGTTAGTTGGACATTTCACTCATACAAAACCAGAGAAATTCGGCTGTTATAGTTAGTTCAGCTAACTATAACTCACGCCCCCGCAATGCACTGCTGATGACGTCACATATTACATCATTCATGATATGGCCAGTGACATCACTGATGACATCTCAAATGACATCACTGATGACATCACTGATGACATCATCCACGTGATAATCTGATGCACCTCATCATACCCTAGTATAACCTTTGATACACCCACTCTAAAATACAGACTACCATTTTCGAATCAATAGACACTCCAATACCAGTTACTACATACCCACTCACTGATTCCTAGGTCTACACACACATCCACTCATTCACCCATACAGTCACTCGTACATGCAGTCACTCATCAATACAGCACTATCATAAGCACTCAAACACCTATACAGACACTAACACACCGCCACTCATCCATAGAGTTACTCCCACACCTAGTCAGTCATGCAAAGAATCAATCACACTCCCATTTACTCACCTATACAGTTATACACACACCACCTCACTTATTCATACAGATACTAACACATACTTACTCTCTTATACATTCACTGATACAAGCACACACTCATCCATACAGCCACTCTCTCAATCACTCACTCTCACATATAGTCATTTATATACTCCAACACTGACATATTCTGCCTTTCACATATGTAGTTACTCACACATGCAGCACTGAGACATCCATTCACTCGCCAACACACCTATACACACACTCACCCACCCATACAGCCCTTCACAGATGTACTCTTGAACCCATACACCCAGTGAATCACCCACTCACACATCTATGCATAAAGTCACACCCCCCCCACCCACAAGGACACTCAGGCACCCATACAGATACGCAGACAACCAATCAATAACCCATATAGACACTCATGTAGCTACTCATCAACCCATGCAGCCGCTTACACACCAACTGACAGACTGATACAGACATTCACACAGTTTAGTCACTAACCCATGCATTCAGTAAGACACATTTAATCACTCACTTATACAGTCAGTCACGCACCTACTAAATCATCTATTCAGAAACTTATACACACACTCATTCTTCAATACACCTTGGCATATATATATATATATATATATAAAACATATTTAAACTTTACAGAAACACACAGTCACTGGATGATGTCATCAGTGATGTCATTTGAGATGTCATCAGTGATGTCATCAGTGGTGTCACTGGCCATGTTATGAATGCTGTAATATGTGACGTCATCAGCAGTGCATTGCGGGGGCGCGAGTTATAGTTAGATGAACTAACTATAACGGCCGAATTTCTCTGGTTATGTACGAGTGAAATGTCCAACTAACTATAACGTCCCTGAAACCTGTGGTTTTTCAGTGAATATATATATATATATATTCACTGGAAAAAAACAAAGGTTAAAAACCATTATAGTTAGATGATAATGTCAGTTAAAACACACCATTTTAAAGTAACAAAACCACTGGAATTCCCCAGTTATACTTGTCTCAAATAACTATAACTCGTGCCCCCGCCATCCACAGTGTTGTCATCAAAGATGTCATTTCAAGTGTTGCATTGATTATCAGTGACACCAAAGATCATGTCATGAGTGATGTAATATTTGGGGTAAATAGCAATGCATGTCAAAGGCACGAGCTATAGCTATAACAGCCCTTACATAAGTCTTTTATTTTACCATTTTTCAGATCAAGAAATGTAATCATACAACAACCAGAAGAGAGCCTTGTATATTTTATACATTGTCATGCCACATAATAAGCAACCATAGAACAAGCCCCTAGTGAGCGCTGACCTCCCATCTGCAAGGCAAAAGCTCCAACCTGGGAAATGCTTTAAAAGAAAATGTATAGTAAGTTCTCCTGGGGTCATGGATTGAATGACACAAGACACGTTCATGCTTTTTTTCTAATGTTGCTTGGGGGGTTGCAGAACTCCCTGCAGTTCCTTGCAACATCAAAAAAAATTGGTGTGGCCCCTGCCCATTCTAGGGACATCACCAAAAGCAAATAATATGCAAACAGCCCTCGCAGGGCATTATAGGGCGCTCCTTGAAGAAACAGTGACTAATAAATGAGCTCATTTATCATTCACTTTGGTGTCCTGTGCGCACCAGGAACACACTTTTTTTAAAAAGATTATTGGGAAGGGGGCATGCAGCCCGGCCTTGACCCTTATCGGTCAAGAGGACCCCATTTCCCGGAGTCTTTATTTCCCAAGCCACTTTGGGCCCAAAGACCCCATCCTCCGGGCCTTCATTTTTTAATAAAAGGAGGGGGGATGCGCGGCCCCTTTGATTCTTACTTTATGGATTTGTGCTTATTTTCGTTTGGACAATTCCTTTTATTTTGTATTCATTAGCTTAACAAACTGATCTCCTTGACGTATAACAGAACACGACCTGTTCTTAATAAAAGCAGTGCTGATTCACTAGCACACCTGTACATCACTACTCAAAAAAACAGCATGTTAAGGATAAAAAAAGAAGCCCTTCATCAAATCGGTGACTTATATTAGGGTGTCATCTCAAATGCTTCATAGTAATCAAGACCTGTATTGAAAGTTGCAGTATTGACTAAACATCATAAACCAGCTTTGACATATTAATTTATTCTATAGGAAACACGCAGAAAAAATATGCATATTTCTAGGTTGCAACCACAGCCTTTGAGTTTTATGAATGGTATTTCGAGCAATTGCATCTGGTGCTAGAGGGACACCTAGTAACATCTGGTGTTACTACAGCTTTGGAAAACCTTGTAGCAGTTAGAGCAGACTGGAGAAAAAAATATGGTGACCACTTCAGAGATTTACAACTTACTCAAGATGGGCATCTAGTAAAACTGCAAAACTCCCACTTTCTGAAATAATTCATAATAAAAATCCATAAATAAAAATAAAAAAGGTATGTCTTTTTTCACTTTTTGTCTATTGGTTTGCTCAACCGATGTTGTAAGGCCTGACACGGTACAGTGGACAAGAACAATCAAGCTCTCATCATATCAGTGACTGCTAGTACCAATTTATATTAGGGTTTCAACACAGATGCTACATAGTAATCAAGACCTTTATTGAAAGTTGCAATATTGACTACTCATCGTAAACCAGCACTGGTTATATATTTATCCTATAGAAAATAAGCAGGAATCATTAAAGTAGCAATAGTATATATGCACATTTCTCGGTTAAAGCCACACCCCTTCACCTTTGTGAGGAATATTTGAAGACATTGGATTTGACTCGAGGGGGACTTCTAGTGCTGCCTTGTGAAAGATATTTTAAGCTTCTGACTTGAGCAGAACATCTAGCAAACAGCTTTTAACGTGTTCAAACTGTTGGATTGACTTGAAAGGAGCATCTAGTAATCACTTGAAGTAATATAATTTTATGAAAGATATTTGAAGCAGTTGAATCTGAAATGAGAAGGACATCTCATAGAAACTTGCGGTACTACCTGTTTGTGAAGACTTTGGATTTGTCTCGAAAGGGTCATCTAGTAATGTCTTGAAGGACTACCATCTTGTTAAAGACTTCAAGCTGTTGCTTCTGACTGTAGAGATACATCTAGTATTGACTTGATGTACTACAGCTGTGCCAAAGCTCAGACTTTTTGGCTTTGCCAATGAATGTAATATTTAACTATGCAGAACCACCACGCCTCACATTTATGACAGAAAATCAGTGGACGTAGCCCCATCCCAAATAAGGTGGGTCTATGTACACTGTGACCTGGTGGCACTGTGGTAGATAAGTTAGCAGGTCCAAGATATTCAAAGGGGAGGGGGCTCTGAAGCTCATCTGTTGGATTTCACTGCCTTTTAATGGTACGGGGAAACATCAGTTTAGTAGGGTAGGAGCCTAACCCATTTACTGTTGGACTCCCTTTCTGCTATAGTTTCAATGAAGCCTAAAAGTCTCTTGTGGGACATCAGCAGGGTCTACGAGCTTAGGTGAGTTGGCTTGTCCTTTCCTTTTATTTTGTGTTCACTGGCTCACCAATGTGAGCACATTCAGTTTAAAAGAGTCAAGCGGTAAAGTCAATCAGATATATAACATTTTAGCTTTGTCTTTGAAGAATCAGTCCAGTGAGATAAGACTGATTGCCGTATTAAATTAATATTCCAGAATGCAGCATACAGTCGTGCTTCCATTCTGAGTTGACTGCTATCAAGAGTTACTTGCAGAATCGTGATTTGCAAACCAGTGGCAAAGCCGCATTCCAAATAGTCACCACTTCTCTCCAGCCCCAGGACATTTCTGCAGCAAAATGCCTCTAAACGTCAGAATGGGGAATTACTAGGAAAATCTGGAACAGTAACTCTTATTTCCTCAATAAGTCTCTCTTTTTAAGGGCACTCTCGCTGTTTGACTGGGAATACCTGGGCATTCCTTCATCTTTGAATTAACAATATCAAAGATCAGGCTATCAGTATTTTTGGATGCAGGAATACCGATGTAGTGTGCTAAGGAGCTAGCAGTAATGAAACACGTGTCACCTTGGGAAGAAGGGGTTAGAGGCAGAATCATAGGGCTGAATCAATTTATCTTAGAGGGTGTCAATCTTGCAATGGATCATAATGGCCCAAGTCGTCCACTCCCGGCGAATCGACAACCTCATATAGCAGCCTTATCAACCGTGACCGCACCCCCGACTGCGGACACCCCTTCACTTTCGGCCTTAGTCGCAACCCCAGCCGTAGAGTCAACGACGGACACTCAAATACATCCTCCACCACGGGATGCAGTCCAGGGTAATTCAGCTCCAAGGTTTGGGGGCCCACACATAACACAGAGAACCTATGATGGGCCAAAGCTAGACCTCCCACCAGCTGCATGTCCTTATGTGGTTATTTTGGCAAACACCCCTGAACTAAAAAGTAATCAAATGGAAACTGCCACTCAATTAATCCATAAAGCCCGTAACTGGATTTACAAATTTATTAACGAACAGGCAGAGGGACATCTTAAAATTTTAAGGGCAGGAAGAGTAACTTGGTTGGGCAATTTAGACAAATCTATCAAGGGGGACTGTGTAGTTTTAACCTTTAAGACACCGGCCATGGCAGAAAAACTACGGCACCTATTACCCAATACACCGACAGCAACATCACAAATATTTGCCCTACCACTTGGCTTTTTCTACAACCCGATGTTGCATCAGCCATGCACAAATGCAATTAGGTGCCACAACCCTATCCCACTTCCATCAGATGCCCAAACGCTCTCGAGGAGTGGAGTTACCCGGGGACCACTCTTATCAACCTCCAACCGATTTATGGGGTTGTCGGACTTGGATGCTTGTGATTGATGGAGAACCAAGGAGGTGACCCAAAACGCAGTAGTTACTGGTGCCCCTGAGTGTGCGGACTCCCAAATCCTATCGCCAAAGGATACAGGCAAATTCACAGCCATCACATTGAATGTTGCAGGTTTGGGATGTAAACTGTCGGACCCAGATTGGCTCAAGTATATATCCACGTTTGATCTAGTCTGCCTTCAAGAGACTTGGGTAGTGGGACCTATCCACATAGACAGATACAGATCGTACTATACCCCCGCTATTGCCTCAAAGTCTGGCTGGGCGAGGGGTGGTATCGTGACAAGAAATACCTTGAGGTTTAAAGTACTTTCCTCTCATAGCGAATCTCAATATTATAATATGCTACATCTTAAAGGCCCAGATGGTAACACTGTTTTATTAATTAATTTCTATAATAACCTTTTTGGGGGCAAGATGCATAAGGTTGCAACCCTCGTGGAGGAAAAAATTTATCTTTTAATTAACACCTGTAAAAAAGAGCCAGGAGTGTTATGGATGGGTGATTTTAACGTACACTCTTGCCCCTTTGCCTTAAACACAATATGTGGCCTAACGGACGAGGACGGAGTGGGTAGTGTGCATTTTTGCCACAACCAGTATGGTAATTTATTAAGTAAGCTCACCATCACAAAAAACCTGGAGATAATGAACTCTGTGTCGGAAACCACCGGCCAACCACTAAAGACCTTTCGTTACAGTCTAAATAGTTCCACTATTGACTTCATAATTGCCTCAGTATCTCTGAGAGGGGCTTTTACTAACATTACAGCTAATTGTTTAGGTATCAGCAACCATGCAGCCGTATCTTGCCAAATGTCTTGGGTGGGAATCCTTGTCTCCAACATCTCACATATAAAACCATAAGTTGCAAGGAAGAATGGGATCATACTTAAGTGGGAGAAAATCGATAGGGCAGATTTCATCCCCCGGGTAGTATCTAGCAGGCTTAACGAAATAGGAACCTGTCTTGATTTAAATTCTGACCTATCGAGCACCATTGTGGCCTTCGAATCAATTTTGCTAGAGGTAAAAAAGAACCTATCGAAAAGTGGGGCGACCCCAAAAATAAAGGGCCAGAAGTGGTTCGACCAGCACTGCACCAAAGCACTTTCCAACCTACATCAAACCCTTAAGTGTGTGCCAAGAAACCCAACCCGATCAAACACGCCCGGCTAATGTACATCACGGCCAGGAAGAATAGGCTAACAAAATTGAAGGAAGCAGCATGGGAACAACTGTACCAAGCATCCGCCACAAATAACTCCAGGGACTTCTGGGCAGTGGTTAATGCCCCTTTTTTTAAATCACACACAGACCCTAATCTAGACAATCATGTGGACGAAGACTCCTGGGTGGAGCACTTTGGTAAAATCTTTAACGGTAAGAGGGAGGGAACTCTGGCGCTGTGGGAAGACCCTGTCTTGTCTCCCAATACCGTTCTCTCATTTAACCATTTGGAGATAAGTGAAGCTTTAGCTCAATGCACCAGTAACAAAGCTCCAAGTCTAGATGGCACCCGAATAGACTTTTTTACCGAATCTCTGGAACTTTGGGGACCTGTGCTCACCAAAGTATTCAACGTAATAGCCAAAGTGGGCCCGCATGAATCATGGCATAAAGCAATTTTAATACCCATTCATAAAAAGGGAGATAAGTCCGACCCCAGAAACTATAGGCCAATGTCCCTCCCTGATAGTACGGCGAAACTTATGGGCAGAGTACTATTAAACAGATTGGAGGCCTGGGTAGTAACAAATTACATCCTGATTCTGTCCCAATACGGTTTTAAAAGGGCAGAGGCACACAAGACCAATGTCTTAACCTGAGTCTGCTAATAGCTAAGTATACTCAGGCTAAACAAGGTAATTTATACTTGACCTTCATGGACCTAAGCGCAGCCTTCGACTGCGTTGCTCATTCCCATCTTTGGAGGATCATGAAGGAAATAGGGGTAGTCCAAGCAATAATTACATTCATTAGGCAGTTGTATTCGAGGACCGAAGCCTGTGTACGTTACGGACAACAGGGGGGAGTGCACCAGATGGTTTCCAATTACCAGGGGGGTTCGCCAAGGGTGCGTTCTCACCCCTTTTTTGTTCTCCTTATACACTAATGGAGCAGAGGCCCAATTGTTAGAATCATCCCTGGACGTCTCTACAATGAACAAGATGCGTATTCCAATCCTATTTACTCAGACAATGCAGTACTAATTGCACGCAGGGGAAGGGCCCTCCAGAAATTGCTAGATATTTATATAAACTATATGCAAAGTCTGGACTTACAAACAAATGAGGCCAAGTCCTTCATTTTAGTTGCAGGACATAAGGTGAAGAACCCCTCTTCATTTTTTAATCTCTGATCGGAAAATGGTTCAGACGGAGTTGTTCTCATATTTATGGGTGACTTTTGACCATATGTCATCATGGTCTAATATGGAGTTGAATCGAGGGATTATGCTAGAAAAGAGCATTAATGTTATTCTCTCGTTTACTAAAAAGCTGGGTTCAAGACAAATAGACATGGTCAAAAAGTATATGGGGCCAAATCTAGCTCAGTAGCTTCCTATGGAGCGGGAGTATGGGGTTATGTTAATTTAAAGGCAATACAAACAATCAAAGATACTTTCTGGAAAAACTGATGAGCCTCCCCATCAGCTGTTCTAATTTTAATTTACATTATGAGTTGAACATCCCCTATATTACTGATCAGATAAATGCAGCACCAATTCTCCTATGGCATTCCATATGGAGAAGGGACACAGTTACCCTCACCCAACAGTTTATTGCAGACTGTCTGGCACTAGAACACGCACAGAGGATACAATGGATAACATATGTCAAATACACCCTATACGCACTGGACTTGGGGACTCTGTTCGAAACCCCAGAAAAATGTTCGATCATATCGAAAAAAAAGCCCAAAAAACCAGCTTCCTAAAATTTACGGCCGAAACTAGGCTCACCGCACAGATCAATAAAGTAATGGTCCGAGAGTAGCTTGAGGGCCCAATGCATGGTGAGGGGGTACCTTCCTATCTGGTATTTGTAACAAACCCCCGCCATAGATTCATTTTAATTAGGTTTCGCCTAAACCTCATTCCGTGCATGTTGGGTTTCCCCACTGGCACTTATTCTACCCATGATCTCTCATGCTCTCCATGCGATGGTACCTCGTCCCAATCTGACTTGCACATTTTCTTTTTTTGTACATTTGATTGTGAACATCGTAATAGATTTTTACTTCCAATCATGCGCAAGCACAACTTCAGACAATGTCGTCCGGCCCTGTATTTTTTAATGAATGTTGCCTGACCCTCTAACCTGTTTCTGTGTTGCCTTCTTTTTATGTCTGTCGCTAAAAACTAGGAATTTGCACACTTGTTGAGATGAATTGCTTTTAAATGTTTTTTAACTGGTTTTATTTGGTGTTTTATTGTATATATCTGTGATGTACATATGAACTTTTATGATTATTTGTATTAATCGAATAAAGTAATTTTGACTTGACTAGTGTGCCAAGCCCTTTTGTAATGAAGGCATATGTGTGATCTCTTGTAGAAGAGAGGGAACCTGAATACATGTGCTCAGCTTGAAAAAGTTTCTTTTAGGTTGCCAATGCAAAATGCAAGGTTATTAGGCGGTCTCAGTCTCGCCTAGTTCGAAGGTAAAGTGTCAAGTGATCATTGTACCTCTAAAGAAATCCTCAGCTGTTCAAAATGTGGCTCACATACCATTTGGCTATAATATGATGTCAGAAAGTCAAAGAGTTCAGAGCACAAGCAACTTTCACTTCCTTAGAAGATCTTTCATGGAAAATGTGCAGAAGATTGAACCAATGTTCAGTCTTCCTGCACACAAAACTGCATAGTCTTTCCATGTCTCCAACATAAAATACAGACTGGCAGCTACGGACTACAGATGCACTGACGCCAAATCGTCCAACAAGGCGCCAGAAAAAATAAATAATAAATATCAGTTGTGTCAGGCCATTTCATACTTCCGGACAATGGCCAAGGGCTCCCAGCTTTGAATCAGCCCTGTATGGGAGAATGCTCTTACAGCACATTGACAGCTGCTTCTCAAAGGAAGGAATCTGTCTTTTGCATTTACCTTATCTCCCCCTGCATTGTTATACAGAAACAGGGAAGATGCTTCTGGGTGCTTGATACCACCTCTCCATGTCTTTCTATATATAGGGAAAAAAATGCCTCTTTTGGCAATTTTCTGTGAAAATTACTTGTATTCTGCAAAATGCATTACAGTTATCTGTGTAAAAAGTATATGCAAGGGCGTAACTCATATACACACGTCACGATAGACAGTGTGGAAGACTAGGTCGTGCAGAAAATAACCTCCAGATGCAGGACACATCGGTTTAGCAGTTCCCACAAGACATTTTCTGCTCAAATCAGTCTCAATAGGTTAGAAAATGTCATGAAAAATGGTAACCAGGAAAGAATAAATATTATGTGAGCATTGCAAAACCCATCATATAGATGTTACGCAAGATTTTGCTCATCTAACAAACATTTCATCAGGCTTGCTACAGGTCCCCAGTGGTAAGAATCCTTTTGAGAACAGGAAGGCAAATGCTTCTTCTCAATTCTCACGTGTATTTTATATGTGGATTCTCTCTATAGGTATTTTTTTTGATACAGAACAAAAAAGGTGCCACAGTGCCCTTCAAATTTATGGGCCTGATTCACAAAGGTAAACTTAGACCAAAAGTTTAAGGGCATGATTCACAAAAGTAAACTTAGACCAAAAGTCTAACTTTAGTTGTAGTAAAGTTAGACATTTGGTTTAAGTTAGACTTTTGGTCTAAACTTAGACCAAAAGTCCAAGGGCCATATTATCAAGAACGGGCAATAACATATCGCCGCTTTAGCGGCAGGAAACTGCCGCTAAAGCAGCGATAAGGGGCTTGATAATATGCCCTATAGAATTCCAATAGAAGCCCAGGTTTGATGTCCTTCACACCAGAACCTGGGCTTCTATTGGAATTCTATAGGGCATATTATCAAGCCCCTTATCGCCACTTTAGCGGCAGTTTCCTGCCGCTAAAGCGGCGATAATGTTATCGCCCGTTCTTGATAATATGGCCCTAAATTTTTAGTAGTAAAGTTAGACTTTTGGTCTAAGTTAGACTTTTGGTCTAAACTTAGACTTCAGCTCTAAACTTAGGGCCATATTATCAAGAACGGCGATAACATTATCGCCGCTTTAGCGGCAGGAAACTGCCGCTAAAGCGGTGATAAGGGGCTTGATAATATGCCCTATAGAATTCCAATAGAAGCCCAGGTTCTGGTGTGAAGGACATCAAACCTGGGCTTCTATTGGAATTCTATAGGGCATATTATCAAACCTGGGCTTCTATTGGAATTCTATAGGGCATATTATCAAGCCCTTATCGCCGTTCTTGATAATATGGCCCTTAGACTTTTAGTCTAAGTTTACCTTTGTGAATCAGGCCCTGAATTTTTAAAACTGTTTGCCATTTTTACAGCAGTTCTCTACCAAGAAAAAGCGTCAGTGAACTCTACACAGCAACACAAACAAATCGGATGGCAAGCAACAATTACGTAGATCGGACATGAATAAGAAACAGATCAAAGATCTTCATCGTGCTCGAAGGGGAAATGACCTCGCCAAGATCGCCTCTTCATTCACTCCAGAAAGAGTTCATTTTTCAGATCCATACTGCCAGGGTCAAAATGGGACACAAAATAGTCCTGGGGAACCACAATTAAAGTGGCCCCAATTAGAGAATCAGATAGCTAAAAAAAGTGGTCCATGTTTGAAAATTGGAGTCGTTTTTAACTTCTAAAGACATGCTGTATAGGTGTTTTGAGGGGTATAGGAGACTGCATGAATTTGTGCTTGCTGAAGGGAATTTTCGAGGTAATATCAGGGAAATCAACAGTAAAAACCGGCCAACCAGAGCATAAAATAGGCCCAGAAACATCCAAAAACTGGCTAACATACTTACCTATGAGCCTAGCGCCTTGGGCACTGTCCTATTACCCCAGAGACCACTCCGACCCTGCATACTACTTTGCAACTGATGGTAAGCAATTTAATTTGTACAAACCTGTCATTATGGTGCTACACCTGTAGCCTTGCTCGAAATGCTCGGTATGTTAATGGTGGATGCAGTGCTTAATTTGAAAATGAAATAGCTCTGTCCTATAACACGCGCCTGGAGCAATTAAATGTGCGTGCATGGAATTCCAAGGCTGAATTCCGAAATCCAGCTCATTCACCTTTAATTCACTAACAGACATTCCATTTGCCTTTATCGCTCTTTTGTAGGTCCTACTTTCTCCCTTTGTGACGGTGTTTATGTCTTTCTCTTCCTCCGTCTTTCCACTTTTTACATTTTTTCCTCTCTTGCTCTCAGTAAACATCTAATGCAGATATGCAGATAAATAAGTGCCTGCCCCCAAAAATAAATGCCGGTGCCCTCTACCGGGAACCACCGGCTTCAATTAAGCACTTGGTGGATGCTTTATATTTGTTTGTAACATAATATCAAAAGCATAACGCTGCAGCAGCGTTAGGTGCAGCTTCAAAGAAAAGTGCTACAGTGTAAGAAACCAGAGAGAGACTGCTACTGCTCACCCTCTTGCAGCAAGTGATATAAACAAAGGTTAACGTATGTTTGCTAATTTACTATTGTTAAACAACCAACATAATTGCAGGACTTCCTTTTCTGGCTTGAGCTGCAAAAGGGGTGGGCACTTTCCCACAAGCCTTTAACTCCACTACTAGTGGTGCACGAATGGCGTAACGATACTGGATGGCCCCCAGAAAGGTATGTTGATGTGTCACATTTTCTCACCTTAAAAATCTAATATCCACTCTAGTCATTTACAGCAAGTAGAAAATGAAAACATTATTCAGCGCTGTAGAAAAAAGATTAGCATTATTATCATTGTTTAACTGATTTACTGCACTGGAATTAAGATGCTGCCACTATGTCCCTGGTCTTAAAGGAAACTAACGGCTAAAAAGAAGAAACCTGTTGGAAAGTGGTTTATTAGTAGGAGTAATCAGGTACCTACCACTAGAAATAAGGTCCAGTCAAGGTCAGTAAATTATTCCTTTGCTCAACCCTTGGTTGCTGGCAATGAGCAAGCAGGCTTAACTTAGGAGACAGATGTGTAAAGCATTTAAAAACACCAATGCATTATATAAGTAAGACACAACACACAATAAAAGTCCAGCACCAATTTATTGAAATAGGGTATACTTTCAATGAACAAATAGACACCAAAACAAAAAAAATCCAATGGAGGGAACTAGAGCCCCTCTGCTATTCTAATTATTGGGGCTCCTGTCTGGATGGGGGTGCATGATGTGGGGGTGAGCCTGTGCTGTCTTAATCTATCATCCTCCCCTTGAAAACCAGTTTGGCTACTCCACCCTCATCCTGCCTTTTGCTCTGCAGCTTGCAGTTCTCCTCCCAGAGGAAATCCTTTGTCTCTAGTCAGGCCACTTCACACCTCAATAAAGCAGCTTGGCTCAGCCTGGCAGAGGCTGGCCAATCAGGAGAGGGCTGCCGGAAGGCTGGATTTTGGTTTACAGAAAAGAAAGTTATAGAACATATTTTCGGTAATATTTAGAACAAATCTAAAAGAGGCAAATTGTTGGATTTATCATAACTATTCTTTTAAGTCCTTGAATTATATTTTTAGCCCACTCCTATCAATAGTTATATTTTAATAAAGTATTCCCATGTTAGCTTATGGAGCCATTGTGCTAAAATGGGGAAAAATGCATTGGCTGTTTTTCCTTCCCCAGGGCATATAAAACATATTTTATAATGTCTCTGCTTATAGTTACAAGGCACCCTACCACTGGGCACCTAGAGGAGACCTTAGGGGTGACTTACATGTAAAAGCAAAGACGTTTGAGACTATGAAAGTGCCTTTAATTCCAAAGTCAAATTTGCATACCATTTAAGGTTAAAAGAAACCTCTAAGGCATGGCTGGCTTTTAAAATGACACGTCACCAAAATATAGCACACTAAAGTGCATTAAATCTACTGGGCCTCTAAACCTACATGCCTTACCATATACTAGGAACTTACAGGTAGGTTGTCTGTAACAATTGTAACTAAACCTAATTACCATGTACTTTTAATCAGAGCATAGACCCTGGGTCTGGTTAGCAGTCAGAGTCAGAAAACCAGCATCTAGTAGTCAAAATTAGGGCAAAAAGTGGGGGGACACTGCAAACAGGTCCTGGTTTCTCACAAAACTACAACCCTGAACATTTACATTGAATATTATTCCAATTAACAAAACAATTGTGTTACATCTTTAGCTGCAAAATAACACTTAAATATATTTTATTCTTTACTCTATAATTCTGTGATTGAACACAGGGGGTTTATTTTTCTGCTTCAATTCTAACTCGCTACAATCCAGTAAAACAAGCATAATACCATGAATTGCATTATCACTCCATAGACAGTTCACTCCTGTCTGATAAGCTTCAGGAAAATAATGTGTCACATTCGGGATGACTCTTGATAACATCTCTGCTAACAACATGAAAGAACAAGTGAATGTTCCTGGTTGTATGGCACAAATGTCCAGTGTGAACTGCCTTTAAGTTCTTGACTGCCTTTAGGAGGCCAAACGTATGTTCACTGAACCTGTGACATGCAGGTTACACATGGATACCAGGTGTATAGCAGGTGCACTAAAACTCTGCTCCCTGCTATTTCACCAACATTTATACTTGTGACCAGGCAGATGCAAACAAAATTCTGTATAAGATGCTTGAACCTACTTAGTTTTGGATACTTACTCTGTGTCTAGCTCCAGTAGCCTTTAAAAGCATATGCCTTTCATAGTGTGATAATTTGACTCCTTGAATGAGAGATCTGTGAAATAAAAAATAGGGAACTTTATTATATTGTGTTGGGCTGACACTTTAGCTCTTCTAAGTGAAAAGAACTACAATGGTGTTTTCCAGAAAACAGTATTCACATCGGGAAGTACGTGGATCCATTACTTATCGCTGTGTTGAAAAAGGAGTGCTTGCATTGCAAGTCATGCATAGAAAAAAAAATCAACAGATTACATACTGCATTAAACCCCATGGCTGCTTCGCTACCTTGCAGCATAGCAAGACTGTTATATGATCAGTACATGAAGGAGCGGGTCCCCCTATAGTCTTTTTTTGTCCTGTACTCTTTAGAGTGTTGTTAGGAGTGGTGTAGCACATAAAACAGGGCCAAGTGTGAGGAAATAGTGAATATCCCCTGAAAATCTTACACATTGTAAGTGTCCAATATTAATGTGCCTACTTTTTTCCAAGCCTTATGAAAAATCCCCCAACATCCCTTAGTTTGCAGTGAAGTTTGAAGTGTTGTTTTCTGCTGGATATGTAGAGATAAGATATCTTTATTAAGTACTTGCGTCAATCAATGTTATTTAAAACTTGACAGGACTTAAAAAGCAGTTTAGAGGAGTTCGAGGTGTGCTTAGCTGAGATTTTTAGGGGAAAACAGGTGGCAATTTCTTTATTTTACAGTACATTGAGCAAGCAGTCCTGATCAAAACCTGATAACACTTAAATATCACAAGACAGGAGGAGATTTTGGGGGGGGGGTCCTCCTGGGACGTTTTAAGGAATTGTGCAATGGAAGGCGCTTTCAAGCACTGTGGACAAGTTTTACTGGTCAAGACATGGCAGAGTTTAAATATAACTATTGGAGCAATTGTAGAAGGGTTCGATATATTATAAAGTTAACATTTTTGTTCATTTTTGTTCATCAAATGCAAAGTTAGAGATAATGCAGTTCTATATCATATAGCGACAGGTGTTTTGTTCTCAAAAGTCCATCTCACATTTTTTTCTCTGAAGCACTTCACACTTGCTTTGTGACAAACATGTTGATTCACAACAAGACATACCCTCACTCATGCTCACAATAACACTCATTAATACTTGTACACAAGGTTACTAACACCTGCACAAACTAGTTTATATTTCATACCCCCACACTGGAGACACAAATGTCTCTCATACACATGTTCTTGCAGTTTCAGATAGATACTGATATAATAATGCACTCACAAGCAGGAGGCAGAGTGAGATGTGCCAAGAGGGAGATGGAAGGAACTGGAAGGAGCTGGAAGGAGTTAAACGAAGATCAAGAACTAATATATTCTCAGAAGAGGAGGAGGGGAGGAGAGGACATAGGCTTGGCTCACAGAGACTCTCTCCGGCTAAGGTTGTAATACCAGATTGATTTACAGGACCTTACAGTACCCAAAATAGGGTTGGGCAGTAAACTCCTCTCTGCCTGCAGAGATTGAGGAATTTTGCACTCGGCAAAAACTCTGCCAACTGCCGCGTGGCGGAGTTTACCAGCACCCACTCCTACTTTTAGCATTTTCCATGTTGGTCTCATTGCCATGATAAGCCAATGACTGCTGCAGTGTGTGAGGCAAGAATGATGGCATAAAAAAATAAGATTTCAAAATCCCCGCTGATGCAACACCTGCTCTCCCCACCATAGGGGTAGCTGCACTTATTATCGGCCCGAAGTAATATATTCGTAATTTATGGGTTCAGCAGATGCCACCATTTCTTACGGATGTTACAGCTTCTTACCATATGCAGAGGCCCCTGGGTGCAACATGCAGCACTGAAGGAGAGACAGGCTCTCACTGTTACAGGTTGTGGTGTACCTTAATGCAAAAAACTGTTGCTGCGCTAACCTGGCAGATATGCAATAGATGTAGGGTGACCAGATCTTGAGAACCAAAAACCGGGACATTTGGGGAAAATAGAAGAAGGACTACAATTTTTCATCCACGGAATGGCGCAGAATGACAGCTGTCATTAACATAGGATCACAGAAGATGCATTAAGAAAGTAAATACAATGTAATTTCTACAATCAAAATCATACCTATTAATGAAATTGCTTACTTATAACAGTTGCTAACTAGCAAAGCTTTAGAACACCCAAAAAAGTGCCTCTCACTGTTTTCAGTCAACCCCTTCTAAAAAGCGGGACATGAGACAAAATTGACGAAATCTGCCCGGACAGCTGGTGAAAAACGGGACTGTCCGGGCAAATCCGGGACGTCTGTGTAGCGCGGCGGGGCCCAGGTCAGGCTAGGCCGCAGCAGCGCTTAAATGAGACACACAAGACAATTGCTTCACACTCGTGGCCGGAAGACCCTGAGCGGTGTCCGGCCGTTTATTTATCCCCTCGGGTCGAGCCCGCCCCGAGGGGTGTGTGGATGCGTGGAAATGGACACAATGTAGTAGAGGGCCCAGATGGCTCTCTACATCCCTCCTTTCTTTCGGTTCTGGACCATCAAGTCCTCCCAGTTCATGGAGACGTATATACAAAGTCCTTCAGTCGCTGACTCAGCGCAGCATTCGGGCGGAGACCATACTTCTGGCTCCGGGAACTGTGAGCCGCTGAGGCACTGGACGGGACACCCCTGGCCGACTCGGTTGCGGTGGTCTGGCAGGTCGACCGGGCATTATCAGCACACTCTTGGCTGCCTTGCTGAGGTGTCTCTGGTGGGGTACTCCCCATGCTGGGCGAGGCAGGAGGGGAGAAACTCGGAAGTGAGTCCTGGTAGTCGGCTGCTTCTTGGTTCACCTCCACCTCTGCTGTCTTCTTGAAACTGGACACTCGTTACGGATTGTTGTCCCTTTTGAGCAGTGACCATGGTCCCTTGAACACTTATAACGACCCATACTTCTGGCTCATAGGGCGTTCGGAACTTCCACCCGGGGTGTCGGTCTTTGATCACCACCCGGTCTCCCACTCTTAGCTGAGGTTCTTGGGCTCTTCGGGCTTCGCTGGCTTTCCGATTCGTTGTCTCCCTCCTTGCTTGGACGGCTGCATCATCCCGCTCCACGGGCACCCACGTCGGGTCGGACGGGATACTGTCTCGTGGGGCCCGCTTAAACAGTAGATGAGCCGGAGCACACTTGGTGGTGCTATGAGGGGTCTGTCGATACGCACCAAGGAATTGGTCGAGAGCTGTTTCAGCGTCTTCTCCACTATCCACTGCGATGCGCAACACGCGGTTAAGTGTCCTCATTAGACGTTCTACTTCCCCGTTCGCTTGTGGCCATAGCGGGGTGATCTTCCGATGGCAAATTACTTGATTTTCAAGATACTCCTGAAACTCTCGCCCCTGGAAAGGGGGTCCGTTGTCGGACTTAACCTCTTCCGGTAGTCCCATCATTGCGAAGGTTCTGTCCAGGACCCTTTTCACATGGGGGAAAGCTGTTGACGACACCACTTCGACGATGGGGAACTTCAAGAATGAGTCAACCATGATCAGCATGTGACGTCCATCTGGGAAGCTCCCAAAGTCCAGGCTGAGGTGTGTCCAGGGGGTCTTGCTTGGTTCTTCCATGATCACGGGTGCTGGCACGGGGTCACCTCCGGTGATCGTGCAGGCGTGGCACTGTCTTACCATCTCCTCCACCATGAAGTCCATCGCTGGGAACCAGACATTGTCCCGCAAACTGGCCTTGGTCTTCGCCATTCCTTGATGGCCGACGTGTGCCAGCATGAGGATCTGTCTCTGCAAACTCTCCGGGACCACTATCAGGTGTCCTCTCAAGACAACTCCTTCTACCCCCACACTGAGTTCATTGCGGACCTGCCATAGTTGTTGGCGGGCATGGCTGACCTCCGGCCGGAGGACGCGGGCTCCGTCCATGAAATGGGCCCATCCATTGTTCTCCAGCGGTCCTCTCACTTGGGAGAGAGTGGGATCTTCCTGAGTGGCCCGACCGATCTCTTCAAGCGTCATAGCCGTGGGACACGCCCCTTGCGACACCATGTTGACAAAAGCTTCGGTGCAGCAGGTGCCCGCCAACGGGTGCGATGGCATCGTGGACTCCGGGTGACGAGACAGATAGTCGGCAGGGTTGTGGGCCCCCGGACGATAGATCACTATGAAGTTGTACGCTTGCAACTGAACTGCCCACCGTTCAATCCTCGGGGGTGCTAGCCGGGATGAGCCTGCAAACAGTGGGAGCAGCGGTTTGTGATCAGTCACGACATGGAACTCCTGGCCGCACAGATACAGGTGGAAGTGTTGGCACGCCCATTTGATAGCCAATGCCTCCCTCTCGATTTGGGCGTATCTGGTCTCAGTGTCAGTGAGAGCTTTACTGGCGTAGGCGACCGGCTTCCACACTTCCGGGCCATGTTCTTGAAGGAGGACCGCTCCTAGGCCCACAGGGCTGGCGTCGATGACCAGTTCCGTTCGTCGTCTTGGGTGGAAGTAGGCCATTACTGTCTTGTCCAGCAACCCCCCCTTGATGTCTTGGAACGCTTTGTTGGCCGCCGGCATCCACTCCCACTTGTGATCGTGGCGTGTAAGGACCCGTAGTGGCTCCGACATGGCTGCGAGATTGGGGATGAAGCACCCACAGTACGTGGCCATGCCGAGGAAACTCCTCACTTCGGTGGGGTTTCGTGGCATGCTGGCCGCTCGGATGGCTTCAGCCTTCTTCGGGTCCACCAGGAGCCCTTCTCGGGTGAACGTGTATCCAAAGAAGTCGACGCTCTCCTGATAAAACGAACACTTGGACTTGTGCAGAGTCAGCCCGCAGTCTGTCAGCCTCTTCAGAGTGGCTCGGAGGTGAGAGTGGTGTTCCTTGAGCGTGTTTGAGAACACAAGTATATCATCACTGAGGTTGATCACCCCTTGCAGCCCCGACAGTGCTTCCCGGATGGCATTTTGGAAGACCTCAGCGGCTGATGATACTCCGAAGCTGAGCCTCTTGTACCTTCGGAGGCCAACGTACCTACTCTCGGGCTCCAGTTCCAACTGATGGTAGCCGGCGTTCAGGTCTAGCTTGGAGAACCACTTCAACCCATTTAGGTCCGCCACGATGTCGTCCATTGTGGGGGTGATGTGACGTTCTCTCTTCACAGCGGTATTTGGCAGCCTCATGTCGACACATAGCCGAATGGCTCCTGGTTGTTTGGGTTTGGGCGCCACGACCAGCGGGGACACCCACGGAGTGGGGCCAGAGACTTTCTCGATCACATCTAGCTCTTCGAGCTTTCTCAGCTCCTCCTCCACTTGCGGGCGTAGGTTGAAGGGCACCCGCCGGTGCCTGAGGGCCACAGGTCGTACCGAAGGGTCAATATGGAGCTTGAACCTCTTGCCCTTGAGCTTCCCCAGTCCTTTGAAGAGAGCCGGAAACTCCTTCAGCATCGCTTCTGCGTGGGAGTCATGGATCTGGTTGGCGAAGAAGACAAGTCCTAGGTCCTTGGCCGTGTGGCAGCTGAGTAGAGTTCCCTTTTTAACCTCGGTGATGTGGAACCTCGCCTCGGTGGAGTAGCTTCCGCTGGCGACGGTGGTCTGGATGACGCCACGGAGAGGAAGCGGGTCAGTCCCTCCATACGTGTAGATTCGGGCTGTGGACGGTGCAAGTGGGGGTCGCGGTGACAGGCGGTCATACTGTTCTGAGTCCATCACATTAACAGATGCACCAGTGTCAATGAGGGCTTGTACATCAGTGCCTTCGACGGAGACAGAGCACATGGGAGGTGGCCTTCGACGAGTGCCTGTCCTGCTGACGTACGACACCACGAACACTTCCTCGTCCTCATCCTCATACATTGGGCGTCGTTCCTGTGGTTGGTCTTTCGTTATTGGCGGCGGGTCGTCCAGAGAGACCTGGTGAATCCGTTGGGGCATGCTTCTGGGTCTTGATGATGTTTGTCTGAATCGCCCACCTCGGCACACTTTGGCGTAGTGATTCAACTTGCCGCAGAGGGAGCATGTCTTCCCCTTCGCCCCGCAGACGGCCGTCGCGGGGTGATCTTCACCACAGTATCCACACGGTCCACCTGGTGGCGGCCTGGGCACTTGGCGAGCCGTGGTGGGCCGTCTCTGGATTGCTTCCACCCACTCTTCCTTGATCGGCGGTGCCTGGGTGCATGTGAGGCGGCAACCGGTGTGTGCAAGGCGGCTTCCATTTCTTCTGCCCTGACGTCCGACAGCTCGTGGGAGCGGGCCAGGACCAGGATCTCGTCCAGCGAGATTCCTGGTTGCCGAAGGATTAGTTTCCGCAGGAGTTTTGAGCGGCAACCCAGGATGATCTGGTCTCGTATCTCCTCCCGTTGGTTGGTGAATGGGCACGTGCTGGCCATCCGGCGTAGCCATGCGTAGAACATATCAACGGATTCTGAGTCCATCTGCCATGCCCTCTTGAACTTGAATTTCTCAAAATCGGGGTTGAGTTGGGGATCAAAGTGCCTGTTGAGTGCGGCAACCTCCGCTTCGTAGTCGTCGTCATCTCCCGTGTTGGGGAGCGTCTCAAAGAGGTCATATATTTCCGCGCCTCCATAGTAGATGAGGAGTGACCGTTTCACGGTGCCATCGGTCTCCCTTGTCCCCTTGAAGTAGTGGTTGAGCCGTCCAACCCACGCTTTCCATCTTGGCGCCGCTGTGGCAGGGTCTGAGGCTTCACTGAAGGGGGGCAGAGGCGCAACCGCCATGTGATAGTGTCCTGGGGAAGGTGCATTGGCCTCCCCACGTGGGTTATTTGTTCCCACCTGCTGGGCAGCAGCGCCGGCTGCCGGCGGGTTGCTCATGGTAGCTGTGTTCTGGAGCGCTTGCGTGAGGGTGTGGCCTCCGTATTAGCCTCGGTGGCTGGGTGCACGTGCTCGCTTGTGGCCACGTGCCACTAACTGCTCTGCCGCTACACGTGTGTGCGTGTGAGGCGATGTGCCCTCTGGCGCCTTCTTCGTGGTGGAGTGGGGTGTGGGTGGCGCAGGTGTCCGTGTGCCCTGATGCACTGTACCTCCGCCCTTTTCTTTTGTTAGTCTTCCACTTTGCTTCCTTTTTTTCCACCATCTGCCCTCGATTGGCTTGGCTCTCTCTCTCTCCACTTCCACTGTGCCTTCTTCCCCCAATCAGTAGGCTCCAGGGGTGTGGGCCTGCAGTGAGGCGTACTCAGGTAACTATCACTGTCTTCCCCGTGATCCCTGGTCACCACGTGGATCCCTGTGCACGCCAGCTGCAGCAGCAGTGGGCCGGGATTGTGCACGTCGGGGCAGGCGCAGGCAGTGAATGGGGCAGCTCAGTCCCGGGGCCTTGCCTTCAAGGAGCAGGTGCAGGGATCGGGCCAGGCCTGCAGGCAGATGCACAGCACCGGAGGCAGCAGGTATGTAGGCTGGCTCTGCGCGGGGGGCAACGGGCACTTACCCCATGAAGCAGGCTGCCTGAGCGAGCGCCGCCGGCTGAACGCGCTCACGTTGGGCAGGGAGACGCGTGGGCGGGCGCAAGCAGACAGGTTCAGGCAGCGGGGTAGGCGATGCGGCCGCAGAGGCCTCGGAGTGGCAGAGATGAGCAGTCGCCGGCCGGAGCGGAGCTGCGCGGGTGGGCTCCGCGAGCTCCCGCAGGAAGTCACTCGGCAGCAGAAAGGTGCAGGGCAGCACGGGTGGGCACCGCAAGCACTCGGAGGAGCTGGATGAGTACGCAGGCACACATGGGGTGCGACCGGCCTCGTCGCCAATGTAGCGCGGCGGGGCCCAGGTCAGGCTAGGCCGCAGCAGCGCTTAAATGAGACACACGAGACAATTGCTTCACACTCGTGGCCGGAAGACCCCGAGCGGTGTCCGGCCGTTTATTTATCCCCTTGGGTCGAGCCCGCCCCGAGGGGTGTGTGGATACGTGGAAATGGACACAATGTAGTAGAGGGCCCGGATGGCTCTCT
>CAWUFW010023931.1:0-67655 GCA_963921515.1 Calotriton arnoldi | reverse complement strand
TACACAATTTCCATTACTAATTTTACATAAACAAATTAATAACAATTAACATCAAATCATAAATTAATTTTTTTAAAATTTCTTCCCAAAATTTACAACTATAAACCCCACAACTCAGACATCAAATTTATTCCACAATTAGCATATTTAATTTTAATTAATGAATTAGCATTAATTAACAAATAATTAATTAATTATAAATAATTTACCTCCCACCATAATCCCCTATAAATGACACCACCAATGTTGAAAAACATAACACAATTAACATAATTAATTAACAATTAATTAATTAATTAATAACAATTAACAAGCAAAATAAAAAAATTCATCAAAAATTAATTCACACAATTAACAATATAAAATAACATTAACTAAATTTTATAATAAAAATATAAAAAAAGTATTAAAATTAAATTACTTCCCACCCTACTCCCCTATCAACCCACAACCCGC
The DNA here is from genome assembly GCA_963921515.1 of Calotriton arnoldi. NCBI lineage: Eukaryota > Metazoa > Chordata > Amphibia > Caudata > Salamandridae > Calotriton > Calotriton arnoldi. The sequence continues at coordinate 67,199 of CAWUFW010023931.1, read as the reverse complement.
TCCTAAAAAAATTAAACAATTAACATATTTACCAATTAATTAATAATGATTAACAACCAATTAATAAATAATTAATAATAAATTAATTACCCCAATTAATAATAAAAATGAGTAAATACATAAATATCAATTAATAAAAAATATTAATTAATTAATTAAAATTAAATTACTTCCCACCCTATTCCCCTATCAACCCACAACCCGCTCCTAAAAAAATTAAACAATTAACATATTTACCAATTAATTAATAATGATTAACAACCAATTAATAAATAATTAATAATAAATTAATTACCACAATTTACATTAATAAATATTAAATACATAATATTAATTAATAAAAAATATTAATTAATTAATTATAATTAAATCACTTCCCACCCTACTCCCCTATCAACCACAACCCGCTCCTAAAAAAAGACACTATTAACATAATTACCAATTAATTATTAATAATTAACAACCAATTAATAAATAATTAATAATAAATTAATTACCCCAATTAATAATAAAAATGAGTAAATACATAAATATCAATTAATAAAAAATATTAATTAATTAATTAAAATTAAATTACTTCCCACCCTATTCCCCTATAAACCCACAACCCTCTACGGAACTAAAACGCAAAATTTTATTAAAATAAAATTAAAACTTCTAAAAATTATTAATAAATGTATTATAATTAAATTACTTCCCACCCTATTCCCCTATAAATCCACAACCCGCTACGGAACTGAAACGCAAAATTTACTTAAAATAAAATTAATAACTGCTAAAAATTTAAAACATATATTAAAAAACAAATGCAATACTAAGACAAAAAAATAGAACGCATACATTTAAAATACATACTAAAATACCTAACACTAACTAAAAAAACGATACTTTTAACAACTATATTTTTGCAAACGATATTAATGACTTCGATATTGTTAAAAACGATATTACTTACCTTAGACTCGATATTCTTTACAACGATATTCTGACAGTCGATATTTTTGTATCCCGATATTCTGCACTCGATATTAGTGCAGGTCGAAATAAAAGACTCGATATTCTGTCTGTTTACCCATCGGGAGCTTAGTCTCCTGGTAGGTCTGCCCAAGCTGGACTGGTCACGGTATAGTGACCAGACGAAAGGTGATCCACTGGTCATCCAGATTGGTGGTTGGGTACAAGGCTATCAACCTAAGAAAACCCATTTGTTATAGAAACAGCAGCAAGGACCACTCAACGTATAAGGTTGAAGTGTCAAGTGCAAGACCAGACTCCCTGCCTGTCACCAAAGGCCATATATAAGGTACCAAGGGGCACATTACGATACCCGGCGTAAATAACACCGCCAGGCATGGAAGCGGCAAAAATCCGCCCGCACACACCGCCTGAACACCGACCACGCCATTACGATTACACAAACCGAATACCGCCATCGGCGGAAAAAGCACACAAAATACCGCCCGCCAACGTCCGAGTCGGAGACAAACCGCCCGCCACGGACGGAAACACGCACGACAACACAAAACCGCCCGCCCACACGGCCGACACACCGCACGTGAAATTACGATCGCACCGACATGAGCGCGGAAAAACAACAAATATACCGCCCGCCAGCGCAAACAACGCCGATGAGAATCGACACGGCAGAAGCCATGGCGCCCACGTACCTGCACAGAAACCATCCGCACACAAAACCAATAGCACACAACATGGCCAACAAGTCCACACAGCAAGGCACGCACAAATACACAAGCACAGTACACATCCCGAAAACACCCCCCGGACAAACAAAAAATACAAAGGCCAGAACCCCAGACACAACACACCTGAAAACAACAGACCATGAGGACACACCCACATAGGTGAGTACAAAAGCAGCACTCCCACAGACCACAACCCCTTGCTACATTGCAAAACAGAGAGGAGAGGAGAGGACACAGTGACACAGCAAGGACAGCAGCACACCACAGAAACGCACACATCACAACCACCACCACCACCACCACCACCACCACCAAACACCACCACCACCACCACCACCACCAAACACCGGCACCACAAACCCCCAGCACATTACACAACACACACCGCACCAGCACCACAAACACCATGGCACCACAAAGAATGCCCAAGTTCACGCCCATTGAGCTGACGGTCATGGTCGACGAGATCATCAAGGTGCACCCACAAATCTATGGGAACATGGTCCAACACACACCACTAGCCACCAGAAACAGAATGTGGAACCGGATCGTAGACCAGGTCAATGCAGTCGGGACCCTGCCCAGGAACAGAGTCGAAATTAACAAACGGTGGAATGACGTCAAGAGCCTGGTCAAGAAGAAGGAGGGCAAAAACAGAGAGCTGGCTGCCGTCACTGGCGGAGGGAATCCCGCGCTCTTCAAGACCTTCAAAGCGTGGGAGGAGAAGGTGCGAGTCATCATACATCCCGAGATCCTCGCCGGATTAGCAGGGGAGTGGAGGCTGGTAAGTACAAACTAATGTATACCAGCACACCGCTATGTACTCACATGCACTACCACCATGCCACAGCTCCCAGGGACAAACACCCCCATGTCCAGCACACAATACACGACACACACATGCAACAGACACCACCACACACAGCCCAAACAGAACAACTGTAAGATGCGTGGGGACATGTGTACATTCAGCCAGCCACGTAACCACCAACAGGACCCCAAATATGCCAGAAGCGCCACAACGAGCACCCACCACACCCATGTGTCCGCCACAGCTGCACAAACCGACAAGTAACAGGTAAGTGGCAGGAACACAAAGTGCAGTGGGTGGGACGGTGGACAGCCCAAGTACAACACACACCAGGCCCCTAGTCCCACAGCACAGCAAGGAGGAGCATCCCCCACACCCCACAGCCACGTGTCAGCCACCGCAGTGCACAACGACAGCCGAAAGGCAGACATCACGGTCCACAGCAATCGGTGTCAGTGGGTGTCCAGCCACCCCCACGACCCACAACACCCCCCACCCCCACAGACCTGCAACATGGAGCACCCCCGCTTAGAGCCATGTGGCATCCAGTACAGTGCACGCACGAACAACCTGCAGGTGGGAAACTGGACAGGGCTGGATTACTGGAGGCATGAGGACCGTAACACGACCAACACATGGGACATGTCACGTAGCAGACGAACACGCAGCACCGCCCACCGTCACGAACAAGTGAACAATGTGCACACGGACATGAACAACAGACTCACACCCCACATGACCCATCACAGACATAGCAACACCCAAGGAGCCACGTCTGCATGCACAGGCCACACTGAATATAGTACCACACGGCAGCCACTGTGCAACTCATCACACACAACCGAAACACCATTGAAGTCCTGTCCATGTAGCCCCAACTGCCTGTCAACCACACACCCCACAACTACGCCTATGTAAGACAAACAACACTAGACGCAACAGAGCGGAACAATATAAATGCACACGAACACCACTGAACCCATCAAACACACAGACACACCATGCACAAACAACATACCATCCATCCCATCCGTCAGCCCCAGTCTCATGAAAGGCATGTCATCCGCACAGCTGCCACACATACAGCAGTCACGCTAAGATACATGCCCATTACCAACCATGTGCCAGAAGTCAATGAAGTGCACGACACACTGTGAGCAACAACACACAACATGGGCCACACCCCCCGAGCACTGCAGTGATGCACATGGCACAGGGCAGCACGCACACCAAGGAGATGGGACAACTGCAATACGTTGGCTGGCACACAACCATCACTCACTCATAACGATGCGTCCAATGCCATGTCCAGTAATCACAACAGACAGCAAATATGCAGGCCATGTCAAGCATGCACACACCTCAAACCATGCACTGTCATGCTGCCACAACACATGTCACGTTCGGCACCCATGGCTCACAGCATGTACCCCAAAAGCATATTCCCTCCCAAATGCGAATCTGGGGCATGGCCCCCATGTTGCCATATGCGTTCCTAAGCGTTCCATTTGAACCCCAAAAGCATATTCCCTCCCAAATGCGAATCTGGGGCATGGCCCCCATGTTGCCATATGCGTTCCTAAGCGTTCCATTAGTACCCCAAAAGCATATTCCCTCCCAAATGCGAATCTGGGGCATGGCCCCCATGTTGCCATATGCGTTCCTAAGCGTTCCATTTGAACCCCAAAAGCAAAGTACAAACCAGACCCAGGATGGGCCAGGAGCCCGCATACACCAGAGTCACAATAAGTAGGGGCACAGCAACACACCCATCGGCATGGCCAATCCGTCCCATGCCACATGTGCACAGCACACAGTCCCATTGCCAAGCACACACAACTACAGATGCTACAGCCACACACACGCCTCCGGGAAACCCATGTACGAGATTGCACGAACTGTCAATGTCAGACGACAAATACATACTTCGCCAGGTGCAACACAATAACTAATCTCATTCTCTCCACAGGTGACGAACTGCTGGATGCTGGGGATGGAGCCAGCAGCCAGCACAGCCAGCCTACAAGCCCCCAACGAGGACACACGGATCTGGAGGATCTGTCCTCCTCCTCGGACACGGACAACGAAGCAGGCCCATCTGGTGTGGCAGGGCCCAGCCGCTCCCCAGGACCCCTCCTACCCACCAACCCATCATCCAGGGCTGCTGAACATTCACAGCCCCCTGCTGCCACTGTCGTTGCGGCCACACCCACGGTCATTGTGGCCACTACCACTGCCGCAACCGCCACCATCGCCGCACCGACCACCACCGCCGCCACCACCGCCACGTCTCCGCTGGCACCAGCCCCAGCGCAGGTGGTGGCCCGGACGACTGGATCCACCCTGGGAGCCACAGAGAGGACCGTGGTGAGCAATGTGGCTAGTGGGCAGGCCGGTGGCAGCAGGACTGGTAGGAGGAGCAGGGTCAGGGAAACGCCAGCCTCCCCTGGGAGCCATGCCCTGCCTCACATGGCCAGAGTCCTTGGGGCCTATGAAGAGGCCCAAGGACAATGGGTCCGGTCTGCCTCAGACACGCGTGAGGTGCTGGGGGTGTTGAGGTCCATGGACGCCCGTATGGGCCAAATCGTGGACCTCATGGGACAGCTGGTGGTGGCGGTGAGGTCACAGCCAGGGACAGCAGCTCCCCTCCGCCACCACCTGCTGGGGCGCAGGGTGGAGCAGCAGTGTCCAGTTCCCCTGCGTCCACAGCCAGTGATCACACCTCAACCACCAGCATGTCGCAAGCAGGCACCCCCCTCGCAAACGTGGAAGGGGCCGTCCGAAGAGGAAACAGATCTCCCGGGAGGACTTCGCACGCTCCAGTCGCAAGTGAGGCAGCCAGCCAGCCTTCCGCCAGCCTTCCTTGACCAGCCACTGCATTGACTTAGACTACGATCCCACTCCACACAGCCATCTGGATGGCATGTGTGTGTTGGACTATGGACATAGAACCAGTGGGTACACCCTGATCATCACGCAGCCATGACCGACAGCTCATTGTCACTGCACGCACCACTTTTGTCATCACCTTACACACAATCACATGTCACAGTTTGTAATAAATGCACCTTTTTCACTAACTGCTGTTTGTGCCCTGTGTCTTATTTGTACGGAATACAACGGCCACCTTGGGCGGAAAGGCACCTGATGCGTGGCATGGCATTTGAATCCGGAGGGCCTGTAGGGACCTAGGGGTGGGAGACAGAACAGGAGCACATTCAATGAGTGTGTCACACACCCATCACACAGTACATGTCAACAACTACAAGCAATGTACACACATCGCACAGAGCAATAGGGCACAATGCCACAGCCACCAACAGTGGCATACTACCCTGGCCATGGAGCGTTGACACACAGCACGCAGTGAACAAACGGCCACCCTGACACAGCACACACACACCTGCACAGATACAGCCACATCAGCCGTCGTACATGGACACTCACCGTCAAGTGAAGTAGCGGGCGATGAGCTGCTGCCGCACATTACCAGCTTCCTCCTCTCCGCTGTCCTCCTCACTCGAGCTGTCCTGGTCTGCGGGCTGGGGCCCTGGTTGATCTCCGTCATCCACGATGAGGGGGATCTGCTTCCGAATGGCCAGATTGTGCAGCATGCAGCACGCCACCACTATCTGGCACACCTTCTGTGGGGAGTACGCCAGCGCACCTCCGGTGCGGTCCAGGCACCTGAACCTGGACTTGAGGAGGCCAAAGGTACGCTCGACCACACGTCTGGTCCTCCCATGTGCCTCATTGTAGCGATCGTCTGCTGGGGTGCGAGGATTCCTCAATGGACTGAGCAGCCATGCCCCATTCGGATACGCAGAGTCACCTGGGTGTGAGGGACACAGAGAACCGTTGCTAATCCAACTGGACAGGGGACAGCATCGCACAGCCAGCACGCTACACCACTCCACATACTCACCGACAATACAGGCACGATCCTGTTGCATATTGGACATCAGTCGTGGCAAGATGCTGTTGCGCATTATGTGTGCGTCATGGGCCGAGCCTGGGAACTTTGCACACACGTGGGTGATCACCATGTCCGCAAGGCACACCACTTGCACATTCAGGGAGTGCGTGTGCTTCCTGTTGCGGTACAGGTGCTCAGTGGCCTGTGGTGGAACAAGGCCGACATGTGTGCAGTCAATGGCTCCAACGACGTGTGGGATTCTGCCAAGGGCATAGAATGCACCCTTCACTGCCGCCAATTCACGAGCCCTGGGGAAGCGGATGTACCTGTTCCGGTACAGCATCATGGCTGCCAGTACATCCCTCAGCACCTTGCTGAACATGGGCTGGGACATCCCTCCTCCACTGCCCACTGTGTGCTGGAATGACCCAGTGGCGAAGAAATGCATGGCGGCCATCACCTTAGCCGTGGGGGTGACAGCAGTCGGATACACCCTGCGGGGACGGAGATGGGGTTCTAACATGGCACACAGTCGATGCAGGGTTGGCCTGTCCAGCCGAAACTTCCTAATAACCTCTGTATCGTCCATGTCCGCCAGCAATTGGTATGGGCGGTCAATGTTCGGTCTCCGCCTAGGGACAATGGCAGAGGACACATGTCAAAGCAACACGACACATGGCAATTTCGCATACACATCACTGACATGACTGAGTAAGCACAGGAGCCACAGCCCAGCTGTCAAGCTGGGACGGCACGGCCACAATACACTTACACAGGTCTCCCAACAATGGCAATGGCTAGTGATACAAACCACTGCCATGTGCATGCACATGGGGATCTAGGCCCCAATGACTTGCGGGGCGTGCTGATGGGGACTGACTGCATATCCGTCAAGCGGCAACGCCACGGCAACATGAATGTCTGCTGAGCATGGAACTGCTTCCGCGGCTGGATGAGTATGGCACACGACGACGACGATGTGGGCACAGGCTGAGCGGCCAAAACAAGTGGGACCTGTGGCACGAGGGGATATGAGACAGTAGTAGGTGTCAGCAGTGCACCCTATGTACAGCACTGTACGGATCACACCTCCCGAAACATTGACAGGTGTCCACATTGACAGCCCCATGCCAAGACGGCTGTGTGCTTGCAGTCACACGTCACAGGTGAGAGGTTACATTGCACGTGCCAGGTGGCAGTCGTACATAGTGGGAGCTGGCATGTGTGTGCATGTGTCTCCTGTTCAGGATCCACCAGATGGGCGCTGACTCTGTACTGACCATTGGACACAGCATGTTCCGTGGAAGGCTTGTGTGTGTGGGATGGTGGCACTGGATGTGCCGCCGTTGGGTGGGGGGCCATGCACAGGGCGGGTACGTCGATGATTGCGCATTGTTGGTCACGGTGGGTGCACCCACTAAGATGTGTTGCCCTGTGTTCAATTCCTATGTCCGCATGATGATGGACTGTAGATGTGGGCAGACTACACATTGGTCGATGTGCTGTCTATATGCATGTGCCTTCACACCAGGCACAGCTGCCCCTGCACATGTGACCCCTGCTGGACTCGCTGCTGGGTCTGTGGAGCTGATGCATCTTCTGCGCGTGGGGCGGGCAGCTCTCCTCACTTCCCTCATTGCGCATGTCATGACTTTGCCGCAGGTGACATGGATCATGGAGGGCCCACATGTACGCGTGGGTAGGCTACACATGATTGTACACTGGTCGCCACCCCCAGTCAGTGTTTCGAATGGGAAGGTTGTCGTGCTGGTGGTATGTTCGATGTGGCGGATGGGCGGGCCTAGGTGCGGGCTTACATTCCGGACATGGGGGTAGTTGTATTGGCGACTAGTTGCAGTACACACGGGACACGTCTCTTCCTTTCCACATCTGGGTCATCCCTTGTACTAACTGACAGTGATACAGTCATCTTCGCCCCAGCCCTCATGTCCTCCCCTCGCTCCCCCAATATGCATGCTCACCTGCGAGGCTAGCGCTTGCACAGGCAGCCCCAAGCTCGCACCAGAGAGGGCAAGGAGTGTATGTGTGGGTCCAGTTGCACGAGTGGGCTGTCTCAGGGTATGATGTGTCGCGGGACGCCGTCCACCTGCGTGGTGCCCCAAATGGTGACCCGGCCTGCATGGACTATGCATCACAGTCTTCGCCTTCCGGATCCGCCACCTGCGACACCCAGTGGCTGTGGCTGCCCTTGCGGCCAGGCCGCGTCCGTCTGTGGCTGATGGCCCACACATTCACTCTTTGGCCTCTCTGGGGAGGGCTCGGGGGTGGTGGCGCACGCGCTTGCACTTAGTCGCAATGGCATGTGGCGTGGTTGGTATGATGGGCAATGGATGGGATGGTGCGAGCCACCTCCCGTGACGTCAGTGCTGCTCGTGCTGTGGTGCGTCCCCCTACACTTCCATCTGACTTGTGCCATGCTAGACGTTGAGGTTCTATTGCCTGCGTGATATGACCAGGAGGAGCGCGAGGAGACCTCTCACACACCATGCTCCACTGCCATCCCGTGCCCTGTATCGCCTGTGCGGATTGACTATGTTGGGGTTACACCTGGTCGACTGGGGCTGTGTGTGCCTTGTCAGGGGCATGGCGGGCGCACAACAGGATCCAGCTTGTCCACAGAGGGTGGGCTGAGGTGTGCCTGGTACCGCTTTGTACGTGTGCCCGGCTGCTATGCACACACGTGTTCACTCCCCCGACAGGTGTCCTCTCACAATGCCCAGGGAAGCGGTGGTGTACTGTTCATGAGCCCTCCCAACACGGCGTGCTCCAACTTGGCATGTGCGCATCTACCCGTCGCACCCACCCACCTGAGCACTGCGTCCATACGACTTCACACGACACATGTGTGTCTTCCACAGTAGTGCTACTCATTTGCGTTGACATCCAATACCAGTGGACTACATGGTCATGTCACGACTGCCGTGTACTTCACATACTCTCATCCTCTCTCATTCGTACTTGTGAAATGAGTCAGCGGAGACAGTTTTGGTTTCAAACATTATATTGAGTCTTCTGTCCTCTGTGATGCAGTATAGTGGACACTACTGGCAGCGGAATACATGTTGAGGATATACTGAGCATGATTGCAAATGGGATAGGGTGTGGGGTTACATGTGATTGGCTGTTGCATGTGGGATGTGGGCTTCAGAGTGACATCTGCTTGGCCAAGGCTGTGCTAATGTACATTTACGTATAGCTGCGGAGCTGCGGACTTTGACACAGACGGTATACATGTAGCCTACCAGACCGCTTGGCATCATGGGCACAGTCCATCTCAGTTCCATGTGACAGGTTTGCTGCGGTTGTTCCTCAAGCACGCGTGCATGTGAGATGACATCAGGGCATGTGCTTGCGTGCATGCAGCGGCGTGCCACTTGTTGTTGCACTGTGGTGGTTACTGGACATGTCACAGTCACTGGGGTCGTGTTGTTGTTGTATGCACTTGTCGTCCATGCAAAGGTCCTGGTATGGGATTCCCGGGCGGGGGTGGGAGGGGTGCAGCACCCACAGACTCCAGGCGACCTATTCATGTCCACTGAGCGGTGTGTGTGTCCATGTGCGCTGGATCCATGTCGTGTCCTGGTTGTTCGTGCAGTTCCGTCCATGTGGGTGCGATACACAGAGCCCATGCCACTGCCTCCCACGATGCATGCGGTGTTCCTGGATGTGATGGGGAACAGTGTGCATGTCCCGGTCATATCCGATGTCATGGCGATGTCGTTGATGGTGTGGTTACAGTTGCCGGTCGTTTGGTATGGCTGTTGTGGTGGTGACTGGCCAGTCCGTGCGGAAGCTAAGCATGGGTGCGGGGTTGGACATCATAGGTCACTCGGGGAACCTGCGTTGTGGTCCGACGTATTTACAGGTTGTCAGGTATGCGATGCCGTCCAGCAGGGCTTCCATGTCATTGGTGGTGTACATGTTTGCCAGCCAATGAAGCGGATGGTGGCTGTCAAGGTGTTGTTCGTAGGTTGTCCCTTGGAGGACCATGATGGGGCATGCTGGGTGACATTCGATGTAGCTGTTATCGATGATCCGTCGTGTGGAGGCACAGTGGTCCCATTTCAGTGCGGGTGCGATGTTGGCCACATACGCCATGCCCCCATAGGCAGAGCAGGCCCTGTCGTGTGCGTCCAGAGGGAGGAGTAGTGGTAGCAGGTCCGCCTTCAGACATGCCGGGTTGGAGAGGCATATCTCGACGGGATGCTGGTAGGGACACCTCCGACAGTAGAAGACGGGCATGACGCAGCTGAACAATGTGATGCGGTAAGTCAGTCGGTAACTTACGTTCAGCAGGGACAGGAGATCGCATCCCAATGTATGGCACAGGTTGGTTTTGTACAGCTTGAGCTGTTCACCGTAGTTGGGTAGGTGTGTTGCGGTTGCCATTTCGCAGCGGTTCGTTGAGGTGGCGTGCTCCGGCTGTGTGTGCAGTCTGCAATGTGCACGCTCCGGGGTTGCTGTGAGCTCTGTGTAGTCGTAGGGAGACAGGACTTGTGTTCTGTTGGCTTGTTTGGAGGACACGGGCCCTCTTCCCACATGCTTCTCAGACAGTTCAAGGTCAGTGCTGTGTGACTCCTTCCAATTAACTTGCATGTGGCCGACATGGGGGAGTGTTTTCTTCTTTCTTCCCCGTCCGTTGTGTGCTTCTGTGATATGCGCTATCTGCCCTGTGGTCGGTCTCCTCGGCATGCCTGTGTTGGTCTATTCTTGGACAATGGCTGTATTCACCGGCTTCTGTCGTAGGGCTGTGGTTTCGGAGTTGGAATGGAAGGTCATTCAGTGCTGTCTGCTCTCCCTTGTGTGGGCGGCAGGCTGCCTTTCCGCTCTGCGTTGGGCCTTGTGTGTGAATGTTATTCTTGGGCCACCTGTTGTCGGTCCCCGGGCTCTTTGGTGTTCCGTTTCATATGTCTTGTTCATATGTGCAGGGTGGTATGGGTTTTTCAGTGTGGTACTGGCGTTCCTCTTCCCGAAGGGGCCCTGCTTCTCCTAGTTGGTGTTGCCGCCGCTGTGTGCTACGCCATGTTTGTTACACTGGGGTGTGTCCTGCTGTTGCGTGTCTTCACTGACATGTGTGCGTCGGTTGTGTGGCGTTGGGTGTTGTCCGTGAATTGGGCGTTGGGGACATGTCTGTGGCCGGCCTGTCACGTGTCATGTGCGTTCGGGGTGGGGCTGATGTGTGTGCTGCTTGGTTGTGTCCCTGTGTCTGTGTGCGACGCATGCATGGCGCTGCGGTTGGCCTCTGCGTTGTGCGCATGTGTGGCGGCGTCATCGGCGCTTTGGGGCCGTGACGGGGTGGTTGGTTCCTAGTCCCAGGTGGTGTGTACACATGTGTTCTGCGATGTTACGATTTGGCCTGTGTGTCATATGTGGATGCGATGGTGGATGTGTTGTGTACACGCGCTGGTGGGGGGTTGTCCGCTTTTTCCGCCCTTGCACTGTGTGCGCTGTTTGCGTGCACTTGTTGTGTGTGTGCCTACCTGCGTCTCCGCAGTACGTTGCGTCCTTGGTGGTGCATCAGCAGAAGCATGGGGAGGGCCTGCAGTGCTGGATTCATGCTCGGGGAGCCGCTTCTTCGTTGTCCGTGCTCTGCGTCCGTGTTACCGCCTCTCTTTCACGTGCGGTGTCTCTTAGCCGTGGGAGCCGTTTGTTTGCGGCATCGTAATTTATGCGCCGGGCGGGACGTGTTTCGTCGGACGGTGTGTGTCAGTTGTGCTGCGCCGCTACGTGAACGGGCGCACTTTGATGGCGGACGGTGTTGCTGGCTTGCCGGCGGTGTTTGGCCTACTTTTCGCATCGTAATTGGGCGGGCGTGTGGACTGCTGCGTGCCGGCGGTAACTGGTGGTTTTTGCATCCGCCAGCACGGCGGTTGTGCTTCCGCCCGCCATCGTAATGGGCCCCCTAGTCTCCACTGTGTGGGGCCCTTCGTGAAAAGGGGATTACTAATCTTTGCTTTCCATACTTGATAATCACAGAAGCTCTGTGTTGGACAAGAGCAAAAGTTATCCTCCAACTGGTGCATATGATTATTTTAAGGTCCTAGTTAAAAGGCAATCAGTTAAAGTGTATCATGCATGAGGTGCTGAAGGTTTGCCTCAGAGAACTCAAGCACCAAGATTCACATTTGTTGAAGACCCTGTCCTGGCTGCATTTGCAGGAGTCCTGGAATCAGGGAAATCAATGCTCTGGTTGTCTATTAAAAAATCAACAACAAAGACAGTTAAGTATTTAGCCAACAAAGTGTGCTACATGGAGTTAGCTAGTCTTCTTGAGTGCAGAGTAAAGATTGGAGCTGATGGGAGTGTTGGTGGCTGACCCTGGGTCCATGAAGGACAAGGCTTGGACTTGGTCTTCTAAGTTATTGACAAGGCAGTCTATGCTTGTGCAGAGATTCTCCGTTTACCTCCAGTTCTCGCGATAGCCCATCAGTATGAAAGAAGAGAAAACTGGCAAAGGAGTAATTGAGTTACTGGGCCTCCACACTAAAATAGAAGTGTGATGAGGGACATATGTAAAAGAGACTGGTAAACTTGATGATGGTGTAAGGTCTGTGCAATGACGATGAGGCAGGGAAATGGACAGACAATGGCCTAATGACTCAGGTTCTAATTCAGGTAATTACACATTGATGAAGTCACACTAATTATGCCCCATGCAATTCACTGCATTCCCAGGGCAGACAGAACCAAATGTCACAATGAATTTCCTTGTTAAACCAATAATAAATTCCTTGAGGTTCTATTAACCTGTTTCCCACAAGATTCTCTCGGTGGCATTTTCTCACCTAATTAAATTGTCAGTGCACATGTATCCCTCGCGGGATCTTGTTATTGCTATAAGTACAACATTGCAGCAAAATTCGATATCCACAGTAATGAGTCGTGTGATCAAGAGAAAAACTGCAACTTACTTCACGACATATCCTGCTGTAACCTTCCTTGATCTGTGCCATTGCTGTGCTCCTGAAATAAGGTTGGGCAGCATCAGGAATAGCCCGGAGAGATCCCAGTGGCAATCTTCAGAGGATTTTCTGTGTAAATTTGCCTTGTCTCATGTATGCTATAGATGGGTCCTCGTTAGCGTGTCCCGGTAACCACCTATGGCATGATCCACCTTTCACTCACTTGCATACTGCTTAAAATGTGCTTTTCCACTTTGAATATATTTCTGTATACTAGATTGCATCTTTTTTTGTAAAGGACAGTCAAAACAGATTTTACTTTGCAGTGAGAACAAATTGACTGTCTTAATGTGATATGTTCTCAGATGGAACCGTTTTAAGGCTTTTATCTTAGCTGGCATCAGTCCTGATAAAATATTGCTTTGCTGGCTGGAGTCTGGGGATTAGGTGAAGGACCCGGTGTGTAGGAAGCTGGCTCTGTATATACTATACCAAAATGAGGTATAGTGTGCACAGAGTCCGGTGGAACCCCAAAGGTAGGCAGAGGTAAAAGTAGATAGCACCTTACTCTCTATTTGTGGTAGTATGGGCGAGCAGTAAGGCTTTATTAGAGGGTAGTGTTAAGCATTTGTTGTACATACTCAATCATCACATGATGTCACACACTCAAAGACTGAACTCAGACCAATTTTGTTTGTATAAAAATATTGTTGTTATTTTATTTCTAAGAACCAAGCCAAGCCTGGCACAGGTAAGTGAAATAAATGCTTTGCAAAATATTATGCAGTGTTTACAAGTGAATGCAAGTTCAAATGCAGTTGTTTGAAATACAGGTAAGTCAAGGTATTGAAATTACTGTACAGATTACTTTTTTGTTACTTTTTAGATTACTTTTTAAGTTACTTTTTCTACTCAGTGTGAAATGCCTAGATATTACACTGGGACATTTCCTAGAGAAAAGGTAAGTAAAATCAGTTTTGCACAATTGTAATTTTTCAGGTTTCCATACAAATCAACTCCACACAAAATATTTTTCAGAGAAAAACAGTCAATAGGCTCCTATGGAGAGAAATGAAGTTAATGGTTACCAGGTAAGTACTCGATCTTTGGGGTTGAGTTTCTGGGGTTAGAACAAGGGTTCCCCCAGGGTCCAGGGTGCACTCTTGTTAGACCCTCAGCGGCACTAGGGCAGCCTGGTGCAGAGTGCTGAGGCCCAATGTTATCCAATGGGGGATAGGGGGCCTCCGGTTGGTGGCTGCTTACCAGCAGGCCTCTGGGTTGTGGGAGCAAAGCTCCTGGTGTTAGGCTCAGGGCAAAGGGGGATCTGAGTTAGCACGCAAAGTACACCTTCAGCGATGCGCAGGGGTGGCTGGGTGCAGGGTGCTGTTTTGGCGTTGATTGCAATGGGATTCTCCGGTTTCGACAAAGACTGCGAGCTCGGGGACGAAGATCTTCTGGAGGTGACCACCGGTTGGAGAGTAAGTTGGGATGCCTGGGGATGTTTGACACCGTCGGTTGGGCCACCCAAGGCCATGGGGCCTCGGGTGCAGGGGTGTCTTTAGGCGTAGGGTTTCACTTACCAGCTCCGGTCGCGGTCGGGGTATCTTCCAGAAAGAGGCTGCAGGCTTCGCTGGGAGATTCGAGGCAGGTCAGAGATCACCAGGTCTCGGGTCAGAATCGATGGGGAGACCTCCTTGTAGTGTTGGGCCACTCAAACTCGGGCCGTGGGTGACGGGTGCAGAGTGATGCAGACTCGCGGATTTGGCCGGAGCTGGAATATGTGGGTGAACAAATCCGGTGTTCACGGGAGACAAAGGGGCCAATTCCGATTCGGGCAGGAAATCTCCCCGATCGAGCCGGACCCGGAGAGATTTCCGACCGAATCGGACTCTAGCAGCCTGACCGAACGAGTACGATGCGTACGTATGCTATCGGACTCGATTCGGTCGGACTCCCATTGAAGTCAATGGGAGCCGGTCGTACAACACGTACACGGGCTCCCATTGACTCAATGGGTATGACGCGAACAAGGGCGCCCCCTACAGCGGGTTCACCTCGATGCGGGTCGTGCCGTACATGCACGTGTAGGGGGGACCCATGGGTCCCCCCTGTGTGCGACTCGCGCGGCTACGCGTGCAGGGGGGTCTGACACGGACCCCCGAAGTCCGGCTCCGACTGCTCTTTGGAGCCGGACGGCGCGAGTCGGTCGGACTGCTCGAGGTGCGCATCGTACTGGTTCGGTCGGGGAACGTCTCCATTGCGCGGTGCGAGTCGTGTCCGTGCGAGTCGGTCGGAGCGGTTCGGACCCGCGAACGAGTCTGTCGGCGATTTCGCGTACGCTCGCATCGTACTCGCTCGCCCGGACGCATGCACGAATCAGTCGGAAAAGAGGCCTCCGAATCGGATCCGGTAAAGCCGAATCCGATTCGGTGCCCTACCGGCCGAGATCGGAATCGGCCCCAAAGTCTTTTCTTTGGAAGGCAGGGCAGATCCTCAGGGTTCTTGAGGTTGCTGGCTGCAGGACACACGGAGTTTCACTTCTGCAGGTTCAAGGTGGGGACAGGCCGGTAGGGCTGGGGCCAAGTCAGTGGGCGCCCTCCTCTTCTTGGCTTCGGCACGGCTGTTCGGTCCTTCTTCTTTTCTTCTTGGTCGTTGCTTGTCTGAGGAGGCAAGGTTCAGGGGTGCCCCTAAATACTAGATTTAGGGGCGTTACAGGTAAGTAAAAGGTTGGGACCAACGGGTCCCTTCCTTGGGGTGGGTTCACCCCCTATTATGCCACCCTCCAGTGAGAGGGGGGCATATGCCTCACTCTGGTTGGCTGGGTCCCCCCATCTGCAAGATGGCCGGGGCTGAGAGTTGTGCTTCACCTCGCCTCCCCCACCTGAGGGGTGGGTTTGGCAAAGGTGGGCACACCTTCCTTCCTCACTTGGTTTTCCCAATGGTTCTCCCTCCCAAAATGGGGCTCAGGACCGGTGGGGACCAGTTGCTGGAAGCATCAAAAGGCCTGGGGAAGCTCACAAATGCGGCAAGCCTTTGAAGCCTCCCCTCGTGGACCCTGCCCATCCTGGGTGAGGAGTTTTAGAAAAACAATGGTTCTGATGTGGCCAAAAGATCCATACAAAAAGTGACCCTGTCGGGGGCACTATGTTTGAGAATAGGAAGTAAATTCCTCTAGGGAGCGATGAACAATGTACAAAAGGACATGTAGGTCAGTTTATGACAGATATTTATTTCCAAAACAATAGTATTCGGGTGCTCACACAATAAGTGAAAATAAGCGTGACGTGAAAAGTGATGGTGATATTAAAATAAAGACATCGCATTGACAACAATAATAGAGACTCCTCAGAAAATGTTTACAGAGTGGGAGGAGCTCATGTTGTAGGGGGTCGACGGCGTTTCGATTTCAATTGTTCGAGATCATCTTCAGGACATATAACAGGTGAGCAAGCTGAATTTGCGTGGTGTTGCAGTATGATTAGGCAACAAAGGAAAAGCGCCTATGGTACGCTATAGTACCTAGGAATGCTGAATTAATTCGCCAGTGTCTTGAGAAACAGCTGTGTTGTTCAGCTTCAAAACTCAGAGCCGGTAAATTATTTTGGTCAAACCCAGGACACTGAATGAAGGCCAAGAAACGGAAGCTCACAAAGGCGGCAAGCCTTTAAAGCTCCCCCTTCATGGACCCTGCTCATCCTGGGTGAGGAGGCTTGGCACCTCGTCCCAGGATGTGCATTGTTTCAGGCCCCCGAGAGCAGCAGGCTCTCGAGCCAGGAGTCCAGAAACATGTCTGGTGGTGGCAGCTGGGGAGCAGCCTTCTCAGCCTGGACACTAGTGTTAGGTCATTTTTCAGGGGGCATCTCTAAGATGCCCTCTGTGTGCATTTTTCATTAAATCCCTCACTTGCATCAGTGTGGGTTTAATGTGCTGAGAAGGTTGATACCAAACTTCTTAGTTTTCAGTAAAGCCATTATGGTACTGTGGAGTTCGTAATGACACACTCCCAGCACCATATACTCTTGATGGCATTACTGCACTTACAATGTCTAAGAATTGGCTTAGACACTGTAGGGGTACAGGGCTCATGCACCTGTACCCTCACCACTGGTATAGTGCACCCAGCTAGAGGGGTGGCTGATCTATGCCAGGGCAGTGGGCTGTAGGCATGGCACACAGGGATGTGTGCCAGGTCGACTCTTCACTTTGTTCTGCACCAAAACACGCAACCTGCAAAGGCAGTGTGTGAGTGTAAAGGCACAGGGCCTCTAAGGGTGGCACAATAAGTGCTGCAGCCCTTAGAGGCCTTCCCTGGTCACAGTGCCCTTGGTACCTGGGGTACCATTTACCAGGGGCTGACCTGTGGTCAGAGAGTGCCAATTGGGTTTTGTATTCAATGCAGTTTTTAGTGAAAGAACATAGACCCTTGGTACCTGATTGGCAGGAGCCCAGGGCACACTCAGTCAAAGTACATCAGTTCAGCTAAAAGTGGGGGCAACCATGCAGAAAAAGGGCACTTTCTCACACAAACCCCCCCCCCCCAACGAAAGAGGATGAGACTAACCTTTCCCTAGAGAGTCTTCATTGTCTAAGTGGAAGAACCTGGAAAGCCCATCTGCATTGGCATGGGCAGTCCCAGCAGGTGCGGCTGGTGTACAGGGGCGAGATGGGCGTCGGCCTGCCACTGTGGGGGGTTCACAAAATGCGAGATGGAGCACCGAGCAGCCAGCAATCAACTGTGCTGGCTGCTCGGTGAACAAACGTGCAAATCTGCCTTTTCTTTGAGGGGGTGGGAGGAGGATGGCCCTTGGTTCTGGCTTGCCTTGGCTGGGCAAAGATTTCTTCGACCTGTGTGTGCATGTTGTATATGGACGCATGGTAGAAACGAAAGACCAGGGACACTAGTTTTAATTAAAATGAGTGTCCGTGGCCTTTCGTTTCTACCATGCGCCCACCACATGCAACATACACACACAGCGTGTGTGTATGTTGTGAATGGACGCATGGTAGAAAAGAAAGGCAGTGCATTTCATGATTTCACTTACTAAGTAAATTAAATCATGAAATGCGCGGTATTTTCTTTCTAAGATGCCTCCATATAGAACAGAAATAAACTCGGATTTCGTGCATCATTAAAAAGGTTGTCCTCTATGATAAAAAGAACACACTTCTCGCTTTATAGGTGAACTGCTGTTTTTGTGAGCAGTTGATTAAGACGTCTTTTTTGTCTGTACAAATCACTTACTTGTTTGCTCTGTTTTCACATTTATATTTATATTAGTTCTTTTCTCTAGTAATGATGAGTTGTACCGTCTGCTGCTTTTAGAGGCTGCGGGTGTCAGCTGTGCACCTATTGAATGGGCGTTGCAGGGGGTTAAGTTCAGGGCCCAAGTCCTAAAAAAAGAAGTGGGGGGACTCTCCAAGTTGGGTAGCATCACAGGAAGTGACATCACGGCGCGTGGCATTGCAGGAAGTGACATCACAGGAAGTGACAGCACGGGTGTGACAAGTTCCTTTACCCAAGGATTGACAAACTAACTCTGCTGCCAGCCTACCCCACCAGGCCTAATATTCCAGGTGCAGCACATTTCCATGTAGATGTGATTGCTTTAGCTGCCTGGTGGTTAACACATTTGATGGAAAGATCTGTTTTTGTCTAGTCCTTGTTTTGACTTAAAGTAGCATACAGGGTTAATGCGCCTCCTGCAAAGCACATCATGTAACATGCAGATGGCAGATTTTATTTTATGTAGATAGGTAAGTAGGTTACTGCTTTGAACACAGAGATCCTTTTGTTACACGCAGTTGCATTGTAATCCTTCTAGTGTAGCACAGTGAGCTATGAAGGATGATATATGACTCCTACACCCAGTAACCCTCACTGTCTTATGTAACACATCCTGTACAATGATTTACAAACTTGTGCGATTTATTGGCAATATAATATGTATGTTTGCTGTAAAGTGATCTGGCACCCTACATTGGGATGAATAGCGCTGTAAATCAAATAAAAAATACTGGTATTTAAATTGTTATTTTGCATGGGACAGAGTTAAGCATTTGACATTCTTACAATGCATGAATATCTATTATATACGGGGGTCTGAACAAAGTCAAAATCGTGCCTCTCTTATGCGCCTTTGAAGTGTTAACAAGGGTGCAGAGCAGGAATATCGACGTATAAATATCGAGGAACATAAATATCGCTGCAGAAATATCGTGGGGAAGAAATATCGACAACAGAAATATCGTGGACAAGAATATCGACTGACAGGTAAGTAATATCGATTACAAAAATATTGACGTATTAAATATCGTTTACAAAAATATAGTTGACAAAAATATCGAATTATTAATAATGTTATGTATTTTAGTGTTTTTATTGAGAATTGTTTGTCATTTTATTATATCTTTGAAAATTTTAGTAGTTATTAATTTATTTTAAGTTTAATTTTGTGTTTTTAGTTCAGTAGCGGGTTGTGGGTTTATAGGGGAATAGGGTGGGAAGTAATTTAATTATATAGATTTAAATTATAATTTATAGTAGTTAATTTTTTTTTATTTGAATTTTGCGTTTTTAGTTCAGTAGCGGGTTGTGGGTTTATAGAGGAATAGGGTGGGAAGTAATTTAATTATATTAAATTTATTGAATAATTAATGTGTTAATTTATTAATTAATGATAGTTTAATAATTAGTTGTTAATTAATTTCAATTAATCAATTAATAATTAATTATGTTAATTGTTTAATTGATTTTAGGTGTGTGTTGTGGTGTTTATATGTGTACATGGTGTGAAGGGTGGTAAGTAATTAATTTTTTCTTGATTAATTATTAAATATTTATAAATTAATTTCCATTAATTAATTAGTAATTATTAATTGTAATTGTGTAATTAATTTTAGGTGTGTGTTGTGGTGTGTATATGTGTAAATGGTGTGAAGGGTGGTAAGTAATTAATTTTTTTATTGATTAATTATTAAATATTTATAAATTAATTTCCATTAATTAATTAGTAATTATTAATTGTAATTGCGTAATTAATTTTAGGTGTGTGTTGTGGATATTATAGTGTTAATTAATGTGTAATTAATGATTTTTATTATCTTTGTTAATAATAATATATGTAATTTTATATATTAATTATGTTAATATTGGAAATTAAATTTAATAAAAATGTTGATGTTTTTGATTTTTATTGCTGTGGGATCCAGCACTTTCCCTACTGTTGCACTCACTGGAGTGGGAATAGTAATTTTTACCCCTACGCTATCCAGCGCTTTCCCTACTGTTGCACTCACTGGAGTGGGAATAGTAATTTTACCCCTACGCTATCCAGCGCTTTCCCTACTGTTGCACTCACTGGAGTGGGAATAGTAATTTTTACCCCTACGCTATACAGCGCTTTCCCTACTGTTGCACTCACTGGAGTGGGAATAGTAATTTTTACCCCTACGCTATCCAGCGCTTTCCCTACTGTTGCACTCATTGGAATGGGAATAGTAATTTTTACCCCTCCGCAATCCAGTCCTTTCCCTACTGTTGCACTCACTGGAGTGGGAATAGTAATTTTGACCCCTACGCTATCCAACGCTTTCCCTACTGTTGCACTCACTCGAGTAGGAATAGTAATTTTTACCCCCTCGCTATCCAACATTTTCACTACTATTGTGTTTATTTTGTTATTAAATGTATGTTTTATTTTTTTTTAATAGTTTAATGTGTTAATTAAATATAGAATATTTTATTTAATTTTAAATTATTTATATGTGCATATTTTATTTTTATATAATTAAAAAAGTTTATAAATTAAATAAAGATAATAGTTAATAAAATGTATTTAAGTAAATATATGTATATGTACACATTTTTTTGTTTATATTTATTAAATTAAGTTTATTAGTTATAATTAGTTAAAATATATATTAAATTTAATTTATTTTGTTAATAATATTAATATTATTTAATTAATTTTATTTAAGTTATGTAATTTTTTTAAGTCAATATTTTTTACTTCTATATTTTTTACATCAATATTTTTGTGTCGATATTATTATACTTACCTGTTTATGTATAGGAAGTCGATATTTTTGTTATCGATATTTTCACATCGATATTTTTTTCATCGATATTTTTAACATCAATATTTTAACATGGAACCGTTAACAAGCTGCTGCTTTTGTTTCCCTTCCTCTGCATTTACATCTAGGTGTGAGGCTACAGGCAGTGCCCAGCCTGGATACTCGGACAAAGAAGGCCAAATGGGCCCTTAAGTTCGGCCTTTGTTATGGCCCAGCTGGAGTCTCAAATGACGAAACCCCCCTCCCGTCTGCACGTTGCTGCTCGAAAGGAAAGCAGATAACGAGCAGGCGCTGCTGAATGAATCCCGGTGTCTCAAACTTACACCGGGACGAGTTCAGCATATTTTAGAGTGGGGCTCATCTTCTTGGCAGGGTGGACGGCGTCCACCCTGTGAAAAGAGTGGGTGGACACCGTCCACCCGCGTGTACCCCCGACTCGAGCCCTGGTTAAGTTTACCCTCTGTGCGAATGTTGTGACCCAGAGAGGATTGCACAAAAATGCCCAGGTTCAAAAGCTATAAACCGGAGAGGATTGCACAAATATACCCAGCACCCGCCTCTCGGCCAACAGGTCCCAGAATTGTGGCTGGCTATTTTAGGGTGGGATTTGCTGACTCTGACCTTGCACGGTTTCCAGTGCAACGGGAGCGTCCCATTCAACACCAGAGACCAAGGCTGGCTCGCTCAGATGGACACAGGCGATGACCCATGAGACCACGGTGGTTGTCTGGAGCCAGGCCGGCCTGGGCTAATATTCTTAAAATGACACATGGGCCGCGCTCTCTGCATTTTTCGCTCGAGTTTGCAAGGCGTTTTCAGCCTGTAGTGCTGCGGTAATCCACGCTAGTCCTTTCCAGGTATATATGAGTACATTTGTTGCTTCTTGTTATCTAGCCTCATAAGACTTCTTCTGAGGAACAGCATTTGTGAGTATTGCTCTTATTTCATGTTTCAATGTATCTAGAGATGGAGGTTTATGCATTTGAATGATGAGCATCTTGAGTGTAACCAGGCTGAAGTAAGAGTGTTAAAAATGGCAAACGTGAATTCTGGCACGCTAGTGCTGGTATGTGACTCTAATTATAAGCGAGTCTGAAAATCGGACCTTTTCAGTGGTTTCCAGAGAAGCAGCAAACTGGTGAAAGGTAAACGGCAGACCACGGAAAGAACCGTGATTCTGACGGGATTAGGAATAGAAAAGTGGACATCTGCTGATGGCAGCCGCTGTCTGAACGGTGTGGATGCCACAGGTTTGAGGAAGTTAAGTGTATGAGAACCTCCGTTTCTTGAGCGAGTGGAATGTAAACCGCACTCCACAGTTACACAACCGTGTGCGTAAGGGCTTGATCTAAAGTACCAGAGAGAGAATTATTTAAAGATTAACATGGTGTTGTCACACAGATTGTTTTGCCTGAGAGATTCTGGTTTATGCAGATTATAGTATTTTAAGGGTGGGATGTTTAGCATTGGTAAGGGCCCGGCTGTGTGATGTCACTTGTATTGAAATGTTCTGACAGCAGCTGGGATGGTATGGAGTCTCGCACTCTAAATTAGCATTTTAGTGTTTCTTTCCTGCTTGGTAAATTAATGTATTTCATTCATGAATGTGTTTATTACGTTTTTTTTGTTTTTTTTGTTTATTCAGGCACACCTCTCTTCAAATGCCATTCATTTTGCATGCGTACTCCTTTATCATTGCATCCATGGTGGGTGGTATTCTTGGGTCACATAGCTTGTCTTGGGGCTTCTTCCCAGCATATGTCACTTGTTTTCAGGCTGTCAATCGTACCCCTTTATTTTGTTGTTCCCCGCCCTGGCTAATTACCTCGCATGTGCATGCATTGTGTGCCTGTCCATTAATGTGTGTGCTTCGGTGGTCAGGGTACCATCTCTGTGCAGTGTTCGGCATTGTCACCCGGAATTTTTCAGATATTACACAGCGGCTGCATCAGCATTTGAATACTGATAGGCCGGGGTTAACTGAGTTCTGGGGGGTTGTCGGAGGGATTACAAAAACGATGATAAGGACCCCCTTATGGCGGTCAGGGTCGTACCCTAGGCTCACTCGCCACC
Organism: Calotriton arnoldi; assembly: GCA_963921515.1. NCBI lineage: Eukaryota > Metazoa > Chordata > Amphibia > Caudata > Salamandridae > Calotriton > Calotriton arnoldi. The sequence goes on along the minus strand of CAWUFW010023931.1, from coordinate 43,697 downwards.
GGGCACTCATCCCAAACTTTTTCGCCCACCACTTTCAATTGTCACCACCCGCCACTGAGTCCCAGGTCTGTGTTCCACTACAAAGTCCATTCCCTGTAGGGAGATGGACCACCTCAACAGTTTAGGATTTTCACCTTTCATCTGCATTAGCCACTTGAGAGGTCTGTGGTCAGTTTGAACTAGGAAGTGAGTACCAAACAAGTATGGTCTCAGCTTCTTCAGGGACCAAACCACAGCAAAGGCCTCCCTCTCAATGGCACTCCAACGCTGCTCCCTGGGCAGAAGCCTTCAGCTTATAAAAGCAACAGGTTGGTCTTGGCCTTCATCATTGGTCTGGGATAGGACCGCTCCTCAGAGGCATCAGTCTGCACAATGAACTTCTTGGCATAGTCTGGAGCTTTGAGAATTGGTGCTGAGCACATTGCCTCTTTCAGGGTATCAAAAGCCTTTTGACAGCTAACTGTCCAGTTTACCTTTTTGGGCATCTTCTTGGAGGTACGTTCTGTGAGGGGAGTCACAATGGACCCATATCCCTTCACAAACCTCCTGTTGTACCCAGTTAAGCCAAGGAATGCCCTGAGTTGGATCTGGGTTGTTGGAGCTGCCCAGTCCAGGATGGCCTAGATCTTGGGCTGTAAGGGTTGCATATGGCCTCCACCAACAAAGTGGCCCAAGTATACTACAGTTCCCTGCCCTATCTGGCATTTGGATGCCTTGATAGTTAGGCCTGCAGTTTGCAGGGCTTTTAAAACCTTCCCCAGGTGGATCAGGTGATCGTGCCAGGTGGAGCTAAAGACAGCAATATCATCTAGATATGCTGCACTAAAGGACTCCAATCCAGCAAGGACTTGATTCACCAACCTTTGGAAGGTGGCAGTGGCATTCTTTAAACCAAAAGGCAAAACAGTGAACTGATAATGCCCATCAGGTGTGGAGAATGCTGTCTTTTCTTTTGCTCCTGGTGCCATGCCAATCTGCCAGTACCCTGCAGTTAAGTCAAAGGTACTTAGAAATTTGGCTGCACCAAATTTATCTATCAACTCATCTGCTCTTGGGATAGGGTGAGCATCTGTCTTTTTGACAGAGTTGAGCCCTCTATAGCCCACACAGAACCTCATTTCTCTCTTTCCACCCTGGGGATGAGGTTTGGGGACCAGAACCACTGGGCTGGCCCAGGGGCTCTCAGAGGGTTCAATAACCCCTAGCACCAGCATTTTGCTGACTTCAGCTCTGATGCTTTCCTTGACTTGATTAGACTGTCGATAGATCTTGTTCTTGACAGGTGCACTGTCACCAGTGTTCACATCATGGGTACACCAGTTTGTCTGACCAGGGGTCAAAGAAAAGAGCTTAGCATACTGCTGCAAGACTTGCTTGCAATCAGTCTGCTGTTGGGCAGTGAGGGTGTCTGAAAAGACAACTCCATCCACTGACACATCTTTTGGGCTGCATGAGAGGAGGTCAGGGAGAGGTTCACTCTCTGTATCCTGATCTCATCAGTCACCATTAGCATGGTGATGTCAGCCCTGTAATGGAAAAGCTTAAGGCGGTTCACATGGATCACCCTTTTGGGTGTTCTACTTGTGCCCAGGACAACCAAGTAGGTGACCTCACTTTTCTTCTCTATGATGGGGTAAGGGCCACTCCATCTGTCCGGGAGAGCCCTTGGTGCCACTGGCTCCAAACCCCACACCTTTTACCCTGGTTGAAATTCAACCAGTGCAGCTTTTTGGTCATACCAGTGCTTCTGAAGCTCCTGGCTGGCCTCAAGATTTTTGGAAGCTTTTTCCATGTTCTCTGCCATTCTGGACCTTAGGCCTAGTCTATAGTCCACAATGTCTTGATTGGGTTCTTGGAGAGGCTTCTCCCAACCCTATTTTACAAGACAGAGTGGTCCCCTGACAGGATGGCCAAACAGAAGCTCAAAGGGGGAAACCCTACTCCCTTCTGAGGCACCTCTCTGTAGGCGAAAAGCAAGCATGGTAAGAGGGCATCCCATCTCCTTTTGAGTTTTTCAGGGAACCCCATAATCATGCCTTTCAATGTCTTGTTAAACCTCTCAACAAGACCATTGGTTTGTGGGTGATAGGGTGTAGTAAACTTGTACTGCACTCCACACTCTTTCCACATGTGTTTTAGGTAAGCAGACATGAAGTTTGACCCTCTGTCTGAAACCACCTCCTTAGGAAACCCTACCCTGGTGAAGACACCAATGAGGGCCTTGGCTACTGCAGGAGCTGTAGTAGTCCTAAGGGGAATTGCCTCAGGATACCTAGTGGCATGATCCACTACCACTAGTATGAATGCGTTTCCTGATGCTGTGGAAGGTTCAAGTGGACTCACTATGTCCACACCTACCCTTTCAAAGGGAACCCCAACCACTGGTAGTGGAATCACGGGGGCCTTTGGGTGTCCACCTGTTTTGCCACTGCTTGACAGGTGACACAGGAGCTGACAAACTCCTTTACTTTCTGAGACATCTGGGGCCAGTAAAAGTGGCTAACTAGCCTTTCCCAGGTTTTGGTTTGGCCCAGATGTCCAGCTAGGGGGATGTCATGAGCTAAAGTTAGTAGGAACTCCCTGTACGTCTGAGGCACTACCACTCTCCTAGTGGCTCCAGGGTTGGGATCTCTGGCCTCAGTGTACAGTGGCCCCTCCTCCCAGTAGACTCAGTGGGTACCACTGACATCTCCCTTTTCGTGGGTAGCAGCTTGCTGCCTCAGGCTTTCAAGAGTTGGATATTCCTGCTGTCCAAGGCACAGCTCTTCCCTAGAGGATCCCCCTGGGCATAAGAGTTCAACCTGGTAAGGGTCAAGCTCCATGGGCTCAGTTCTCTCTGAGGTGTCCAAGTCCTCTCCCTGAGGAGAGGGGTCTTGATCCTTTTGCTGTACAGAAGCTGGTTTCCTAGTCTTCTTACCTTTCCTCTTGGAAGTTTGAGGCATCCTTTCAGGCTCCAATACTTCTTTTTCACCCTGCTTTCGTCTCTGTGCTCTAGCTGTGACACCCACAATCTCAGGAATGTCCAGCATTGCTGCATGGGTTTTTAGTTCAAGTTCAGCCCATGCTGAGGTTTCCAGGTCATTACCAAGCAGACATGCAGCTGGAAGCTTTGGAGAGACCACTACCTGTTTCAGGCCAGTAAACCCGCCCCCGCAGTCTAATGTCACCATAGCCATTGCATGGTTAGTAGTAACACTGTCAGCATTAGTGACTGGGTAAGTTTTCCCAATCAGGTATTGCTCTGGAGAAACCAGTGTATCTCTCACCATAGTGACACTGGCACCTGCATATCTCAGGGCTTCTATTCTAGTCCCATTGATCCAAGGGTATTGCAAATATTTCTTTAAGTTGGGTGACCACACAGCTAAAGTGGCAAACTCAACTTCACCCTCTGTGACTAGAACTGCTTCAGTGTGCAACCCGATTTGCTCTGGGCACATTGCGGATCGCATATAGAGACTGGTCACACCAGTAGAAGCTGTAGGAGGACTAGGGGGCTTCTTGTTAGAACAAGTAGCAACTCCAGTTAGGCGTCCCAACTTCTTACAGTTGTTACACCAGGTCTTTAAAGGATCAATGTTCTTTCCCCTGTACCTATTATTGGACTGGGATTCTCACCACATTTCCCCTGGGGAGGTTTTGTAACCCCTTTCGTTTGGTCACCCCCAGTGGCTGTTTTTGTCACCCTTGTCTTGACCCAATGGTCTGCCTTCTTTCCCAATTCTTGGGGAGAAATTAGACCTAGGTCTACCAAATGCTGATGTAACTTTTCATTAGTGCAATTACTTAAAATATGTTCTTTCATAAACAAATTGTAAAGTCCATTGAAATCATGCACATTATTTCCAGTTAACCAACCATCCAGTGTCTTAACTGAGTAGTCAACGAAGTCAATCCAGGATTGGTTTTGGGTTTGTGAGCCCCCCTGAATCTAATTCTGTATTCCTCAGTTGTGAGTCCAAAGCCCTCAATCAGAGTTCTCTTCATGAGGTCATAAGACCCAGCATCTGCCCCTTTAAGGGTCAGGAGTCTTTCCCTGAAGTTACCAGAGAACAGTTCCCAAAGAGTGCCCCCCAGTGTGACTTCTTCACTTTTCTCATTTCACAGGCCCTCTCAAAGGCTGTGAACCATTTTGTGATGTTATCACTCTCTTCATATTTAGGGACAATCCCTTTGGGGATTTTAAGATCATAAGATTGCTCTTTATCCTTATTGAGTATATTGCTGCCACCATTGATGGGAGCTAAGCCCATCTCTGCTCTCTCTTTCTCCAGAGCCAGGAGTCTGGTCTCTAGATCCAATCTTTTGGTCAACCTTGCTAAAAGGTTGTCCTCCTCATTGAGGCTGTCCTCAATGTCCTCAGTAATACCTGATCCACCTATGTGGGCTCTAGGTGCTGAGAGTTTTATTCTTGGAGGCAGGGCCACAGGGGCACTTTTCTCCCTGAGAAGTGGGGGGAGGGTTGGAATGTATCCTCATCCCCTCCATCTTCTTCCCCTTCTGAGAGGTCTTCACCATTCTCAGATGGATGGTCCTTAGCATACCGTGCCAACAGCTCCTGGAACTTTTGTTGGGAGGGATGGGACCCTGTGACTATATGTTTGAGTTTGCATAGAGACCATAACTCCCTAAATTCTAAGTGGAGATAAGGGGTGAGGTCGAGCTCCTCAGCCTGGTCCTTTATGTCATTGTAGTTATTTTTACTAACAGCTGGGTTCTTGTTAAGAGACATTGTTAAAAAAAACTTCTAACCCCTCTTATCCCTAACTAAAGTGAACTTTTATTTTTCTAAAATTCTAAAGGGACTTAACCAAGACCTTAAGAAGACTTTTAGTAATTTGGCAAAATGTTGTCAATTAAAAAAAAAACAGAATTCTAAAGACAATTTAAGAGTTCTGTCGTGTGATCAGGTGGTAACCAAGTTAGTCCAACAAATGCAAAGTTGTATATCCCACCGCTGATCCACCAATGTAGGAAGCTGGCTCTGTATATACTATTCCAAAATGAGGTATAGTGTGCACAGAGTCCAGTGGAACCCCAAAGGTAGGCAGAGGTAAAAGTAGATAGCACTTTACTCTCTATTTGTGGTAGTGTGGGCGAGCAGTAAGGCTGTATCAGATGGTAGTGTTAAGTATTTGTTGTACACACTCAATCAGCAAATGATGTCACACACTCAAAGACTGAACTCAGACCAATTTTGTTTGTATAAAAATATTGTTAAGTTATTTTATTTCTAGAACCAAGCCAAGCCTGGCACAGGAAAGTGAAATAAATGTTTTGCAAAATATTATGTAGTGTTTATAAGTGAATACAAGTTCAAATGCAGTTGTTTGAAATACAGGTAAGTCAAGGTATTGAAATTACTGTACAGATTACGTTTTCGTTACTTTTTAGATGACTTTTTAGATGACTTTTTAAGTTACTTTTTCTACTCAGTGTGATATGCCTAGATATCACACTGGGACATTTCCTAGAGAAAAGGTAAGTAAAATTAGTTTTGCACAATTTTAATTTTTCAGGTTTCCATACAAATCAACTCCACACTTAAAACATTTTTCAGAGAAAAACAGTCAATAGGTTCCTATGGAGAGAAATGAAGTTAACGGTTACCAGGTAAGTACTCGATCTTTGGGGTTGAGTTCCTGGGGTTAGAACAAGGGTTCCCCCAGGGTCAAGGATTGTAGGAAGCTGGCTCTGTATACACTATACCAAAGTGAGGTATAGTGTGTAAAGAGTCCAATGGAACCCCAAAGGTAGGCAGAGGTAAAGTTAGATAGCACTTCACTCTCTAATTGTGGTAGTGTGGTCGAGCAGTAAGGCTTTAACAGAGGACAGTGTTAAGCATTTGTTGTACACACCCAGTCAGCAAATGAATTCACACACTCAAAGACTGGACTTCAGACCAATTGTTTTTGTATAAAAATATTCTTTTAGTTATTTTATTTTCTAGAACCAAGCAAGCCTGGCACAGGTAAGTGATAAATATTTTGCAGTAAATATACAGTTGTAATACAGTTTGGATTGTAATTGTAAATGCACTTTGTTTTGACTTACAGTATTGCTTCTGAGAAATGCAATGCTTTGTAAATACAGTACATATACTTTGTATAGGATTTTCAGTAAGATTACAGGTAAGTTACTTTTGAGATTACTTTTCTTACACAGTGTAGTATACCTGGAAACTACACTGGGACATTTCCTGTAAACAGGTAAGTAAAACGGTTTTTGTTAGTTAGTGCAATTTTAAAGAATTTCTTTAGATTTTCAAACTCCACACTTCGAAACTTTTCCAAGAAAAACAGTTAATGTTATCCTATGGAGGAAAATACTGTTATCGGTTTTAGTGTAAGTATTCGGTAGTGGGAGTTGAGGTGCTGGGGGTAGACTCAGGTGTCCCCCAGGGTCAGAGATGCACTCTCGTTACACCCTCAGCGACACTAGGGCGGCCGGGTGCAGAGTGCTGAGGCCCAATGTTATCCAATGGGGGATAGGGGGCCTCCGGTTGGTGGCTGCTGACGAGCAAGCCACTTGGTTGTGGGAGCAAAGCTCCTAGACTTTAGCTCAGGGCAAATGGGGAAACAAAGTAGCACCAAAGGTGCACCCTCAGCGGCACTAGGGCGGCCGGGTGCAGGGTGCTGTTTTGACGTCGGGCGCCCTGTTGTTTGCAATGGGGAACCTCCAGTTTGCAAAGGCACTGCAGGCTTGGGGACGAAGGTCTTCTGGGTGCGACCACCACTTCAAGAGGTAAGTTGGGATCTTGGGAGTTGGCTAGGCACCGTCCGTTGGACCACCCAAGGACGTGGGGCGTCAGGTGCAGGGGTGCCTTTTAGCGTCGGGTCTTCTTACCAGCTCCTGGTCGCGGTTGAAGGGACCTTCCGGATTTAGGCTGCAGGCGTCGGCTGGAGGTTTTAGGCAGGTCAGGGGTCGCCGGATCTCGGGTCAGGATCGCCGGGGTGACCTCCTCGTGGTGTTTGCCCACTCGAGCTCGGGCCGTGGACGGCGGGTGCAGAGTGGTGCGGATTCGCGGTGTCCGGCTTGAGCCAGAGGTTGAAGACGAAGAAATCCGCTGTTGACGGGAGACACAGTCTTTGTGGTTGAAGGCAGGCAGGTCCTCCAGGGTTTTCGAGGTTGCTGGCTGCAGGACACACCGGGATTTCGCAGGAGCAGGTTCGAGGTGGAGACAGGCCGGTAGGGCTGGGGCCAAGTCAGTAGGTGTCTTTCTCTTGTTAGCTTCGGCACGGCTGTTCGGTCCTTCTTCTTCTTTCCTTGTAGTTTCTTCTGGTCTGAGGAAGCAAGGTTCAGGGGTGCCCCTAAATACTAGATTTAGGGGCGTTACAGGTAGGTAAAATGTTGGGACCAAAGGGTCCCTTCTCTGGGGTGGGTACACCCCCTATTATGCCACCCTCCAGTGGGTGGGGGGCATAAGCCTTTCCCTGGTTAGCTGGGTCCCCCATCTGCAAGATGGCGGGGACTGAGAGTTGTGCTTCCCCTCGCCTCCCCCACCTGAGGGGTGGAGTTGGCAGAGGTGGGTACACCTCTCTTCCTCACTTGTTTTTCCCGCCGGTTCTCCCGCCCAAAGTGGGGGTCAGAACCAGTGGGGACCAGTTGCTAAAAGCAGCAAGTGGCTTGGGGAAGCTCACAAAGGCGGCAAGCCTTTGAAGCTTCCCCTTCATGAACCCTGCCCATCCTGGGGGGAAGGCTTGGCACCTCGTCCCAGGATGTGCATTGTTTCAGGCCCCCGAGAGCAGCAGGCTCTCGACCCAGGGGACCAGAAACATGTCTGGTGGTGGCAGCTGAAAGCAGCCACTCAGCCTGGACACTAGTGGTAGGTCGTTTTTCAGGGGGCATCTCTAAGATGCCCTCTGTGTGCATTGTTAATTAAATCCCACACTGGCATCAGTGTGGGTTTAATGTGCTGAGAAGTTTGATGACAAACTTCTCAGTTTTCAGTGCAGCCATTATGGTGCTGTGGAGTTCGTAATGACAAACTCCCAGCACCATATACTCTTAATGGCAGCACTGCGCTTACAATGTCTAAGAATGGACTTAGACGCTGTAGGGGTACAGGGCTCATGCACCTGTACCCTCACCACTGGTATAGGGCACCCAGCTAGAGGAGTGACTGATCTATGCCAGGGCAGTGGGTTGTAGGCATGGCACACAGGGATGTGTGCCATGTCGACTCTTCACTTTGTTCTGCACCAAGACACGCAGCCTGCAAAGGCAGCATGTGTGTGTAAAGGTACAGGGCCTCTAAGGGTGGCACAATAAGTGCTGCAGCACTTAGAGGTCTTCCCTGGTCACAGTGCCCTGGGTACCTGTGGTACCATTTACCAGGGGCTGACCTGTGGCCAGAGATGCCAATTGGGTTGGGGTTAGTTTTGGGGAAAGAACACAGGCCCTGGGAACCTGATTGGCAGGGACCCAGGGCACATCAAGTCAAAAGTGCATCAGTAGTCTGGCAAAAAGTGGGGGGGGTTGCTGCAACAGAAACCCAGCTTCTCACAAGGATGCCCTCTTGTTACACCCTCACAGCACTAGGGCGGCCGGGTGCAGAGTGCTGACGCCCACTGTTATCCAAAGGGGGATAGGGGGCCTCCGGTTGGTGGCTGTTTACGAGCAGGCCACTGGTTTGTGGGAGTAAAGCTCCTGGTGTTAGGCTCAGGGCAAAGGGGGATCAGAGTTAGCACGCAAAGTACACCCACAGCGGCGCAGGGGCGGCTGGGTGCAGGGTGCTGTTTTGGCGTCGGGGTGCCCTGTTCATTGCAATGGGGATTCTCCGGTTTCGACAAAGACTGCAGGCTCGGGGACGGAGATCTTCTGGAGGTGACCACCGGTTGGAGAGGTAAATTGGGATGCCTGGGTATGCTGGGACACCGTCCGTTGGGCCACCCAAGGCCGTGGGGCTTCGGGTGCAGGGGTGTCTATAGGCGTCGGGTTTCTCTTACCAGCTCCGGCCACGGTCGGGGGGATCCTCCAGAAAGAGGCTGCAGGCTTTGCTGGGAGATTCAAGGCAGATCAGAGATCACCAGATCTCTGGTCAGAATCGCCGGGTAGACCTCCTTGTGGTGTTGGGCCACTCGAACTCGGGCCGTGGGCGACGGGTGCAGAGTGGTGCAGACTCGCGGATTTGGCCGGAGCTGCAGTCTGTGGGTGAACATATCGGTGTTCACGGGAGACAAAGTCTTTTCTTTGGAAGGCAGGGCAGGTCCTCTGGGTTCTTGAGGTTGCTGGCTGCAGGACACACCCGAGTTTCGCTTCTGCAGGTTCAAGGTGGGGACAGGCCGGTAGCGCTGGGGTCAAGTCAGTGGGCGTCCTCCTCTTTTTAGCTTCGGCACGGCTGTTCGGTCCTTCTTCTTCTTTTCTTCTTGGTCGTTGCTTGTCTGAGGAGGCAAGGTTCAGCGGGGCCCCTAAATACTAGATTTAGGGCCGTTACAGGTAAGTAAAAGGTTGGGACAAATGGGTCCCTTCCTCGGGGTGGGTACACACCCTATTATGCCACCCTCCAGTGGGAGGGGGGCATATGCAAGATGGCGGGGACTGAGAGTTGTGCTTCACCTTGCCTCCCACCCCTGAGGGGTGGGGTTGGCAAAGGTGGGCACACCTACCTTCCTCACTTGGTTTTCCCACCGGTTCTCCCGCCCAAAGTGGGGGTCAGAACCGGTGGGGACCAGGTGCTGGAAGCAGCAAAAGGCCTGAGGAAGCTCACAAAGGCAGCAAGCCTTTGTAGTGTCCCCTTCGTGGACCCTGCCCGTCCTGGGGGAGGAGGCTTGGCACCTCGTCCCAGGATGTGCATTGTTTCAGGCCCCCGAGAGCAGCAGGCTCTCAACCCAGGGGACCAGAAACATGTCTGGTGGTGGCAGCTGGGGAGCAGCCACTCGGCCTGGACACTAGTGTTAGGTCATTTTTGAGGGGGCATCTCTTATATGCCCTCTGTGTGCATTTTTCATCAAATCCCACACTGGCATTAGTGTGGGTTTAATGTGCTGAGAAGTTTGATACCAAACTTCTCAGTTTTCAGTAAAGCCATTATGGTACTGTGGAGTTCGTAATGACAAACTCCCAGCACCATATACTCTTAATGCATTACTGCACTTTCAATGTCTAAGAATTGGCTTAGACACTGTAGGGGTACAGGGCTCATACACCTGTACCCTCACCACTGGTATAGTGCACCCAGCTAGAGGGGTGGCTGATCTATGCTAGGGCAGCGGGTTGTAGGCATGGCACACAGGGATGTCTGCCGTGTCGACTCTTCACTTTGTTCTGCACCAAAACACGCAGCCTGCAAAGGCAGTGTGTGAGTGTAAAGGTACAGGGCCTCTAAGGGTGGCACAATAAGTGCTGCAGCCCTTAGAGACATTCCCTGATCACAGTGCCCTGGGTATCTGGGGTACCATTTACCAGGGGCTGACCTGTGGCGAGAGAGCGCCAATTGGGTTTTGTCTTCAATGCAGTTTTTAGGGAAAGAACATAGGCCCTGGGTACCTGATTGGCAGGAGCCCAGGGCACAATCAGTCAAAGTACAACAGCAGTTCAGCAAAAAGTGGGGGCAACCATGCAGAAAGAGGGCACTTTCTCACACTGTGGTGCTGCTAACGAGTTATGATTCTTTATTATCTCCTCCCACCCCACTTATTTAATGGCCGCCTGTGTTGCTACACTTGCTACGATGCAGAGGGTAGATGTGATTTGCCTCTCTGCTTATGTGTCCTCAAGCCAGAACTGTAAAGTGAGTTTAAAAGCACCTGATGGAATTGGCTGATCATCGTGTGTCCTGGGGTAGATTGCAGTTATACAGCGCAATGTTAATGTTCTAATGTGGTCAGATGACCATACTAAACTCGAAGTGTGGCTTAGACAGCACACCTCCTGGGAGGTCACATATGGCTGGCACGAGCGCAATCCATATTGGTCAGAACCACAAAAGAGTAAATGCAGCCATGGCAGTGCCAGATATTTCATGAATGAAAATAGAAGAAATCACTGACAGTGACTGAATATCACACGCCTCGTTGGTACAAGATGGTGATAAATGTGGTGTATTGTAACTCACACTGTGAAAATATAGTCAAAGTCATCCAGGAGCTAATTAACTCTACTGGATGACTGAAACTTCTAGTGGCAGTCATTGAGTGTAGCACAAATACATTTTAGAGGAAAATCAGATGAAAGCACTGTAATTTATTCAATTCCACAATCAAAATTCGATGGCATCAATCACTGTAAAAAAAAAAGAAGACAGAAAAGCTTCCCAAATTGAAAGAAGATGTGAGGGTGTATCGGGAACTACCAATTTCAGAGGATGAGGTCTTATATCGGATGAGGTCGTAGCACTGAGAGACACATAGACCAGATATAATCACATAGGTTGGTTGACTACAGGGATCAGATCTCAGTCACAGGTAGCGAATCGCAGCCCAGGGCAGGCAGCTGTAGAGTATCTTAGGCTACAGTTCCTATGATGTGTGTGAAATGATGGAAAACAAAAACTGAGAAACCACATTGGAGGAAACCAAATCATGGAAAAACAATTTTAAGGAAATACAAAAAAAACGAAAATTAAAGGAAACATTTTAAAGCAAAGATCATTTTAAGGAAAAATCCAAAATTACATTAAACTTGGGTGGAGTTTAGGACTACTGTGGGGTTTTTGGATTCAGGGATGGGTGTTGTTTAGAGTGATGAGGCTGTTTAGGGGTCTGGAATAATTGGAGTTCGGGCATAGAAAGAGGTTTTTAGGGTTCAGAGATGGGTGGAATGTAGGGGTGGTGAGGGGTTTTTAGGGTTTGTGGATAAGTGGTGTTTAGGTGTGTGAGATGTTTTTAGGTTTCAAAGATGGGTGGAGTGTAAGAGTTGAGGGGTTTTAGGATTCGTGGATGGGTGGAGTTTAGGGCTGTGAGGGTTTTAAAGGTTCAATTATGGGTAGCGGCTGGGGTGGTGAAGAGTTTTATGGTTCAGGATGGGGTTACGTTAAGGGTGGTGAGGGTTTTTACGGATTCAGGGATGGGTGGAATTTAAATGTAGAAATGGGGTTTTAAGGATGAATAGTTTAGGGTGATGAGGCGTTCTTATGGGTATTAGATGACTGGCGTTTAAGGGCAGTGAGGGTTTTTTAGGGTTCAGTGATGGGTGGAGTTTGGGTGTGCTGAGGTTTCTTAAGGGGTATGAAATGGGTGGGGTTTATACGTAGAAAGGAGTTTTTAGGGTTCAGGAATGGGTAGAGGTAGGAGTAAGTGACTTTATGGTCCAGGGATGGTGGATAATTGGGGAAGAAGGGCTTCAGGGAGGAGTGTAGTTTAGTTGTGGTGACTGGTTTTAGGGGTCAGGGATTGATAGTGTTTAGAGGTTGTATGGGGTCAGCGATGGATAGTGTTTATGGGTGGTGATAGGTCAGCGAATTAAAAGCATTCGAAGTAATTGTTTGACAATGTAAAAAATATAAATATGAAAAATATGCCGTAAAGTAAAGCACTAAAATGAATATCTTCAACAAAACTGTTTCTGAAAGTAAGACCTGCAGCCATTGCATTTACCCTTAAAATAAGCAGTCAAAAGCAGATTTTGACCAAAAAGCCATTCTATGAATTGGTTTGTATGAAAAGGTAATTACCATTCAATTTGAAGATATCCATTAAACAGTTTAGATGAAATTGTTTCTCAGTAATGGTATTTTATGAAATAATTTTTCTATGAAATCACATACAACCCATATGCAGTAACCACAGGTTAGCACAACTTAGCACATTCGAATGACCCCGGTTATCAGTAACAGAAATTCACTTTTGTTTGCAGGGAGCCAGCAGGTATTAGTCAGTCTCCCCAGCCTACACTTATAGCCTACAGTGACATCGGCGCCCCATGGCATCCACTGTAGAATTAGTACATGTCAAAAACATGCACAGTAGCAGCAAGAGCACATAACAAGCAGAAACAGCTCTCAATAGACACATGCTACACTAAATAGTATCAGCTTGCCTGTCTCTTCATGGACAAGCAAAGGCTCTGAAATAAGCCGAGCCGGGCTGCCTCAGTTAACTTGGGGCCCTACGCCTTTAGTTAGTCCTGCCTTTTAGGCAGATTGCTGCATTGCGGGTCTGGTAGTTTCCATTTTAACACTGAAGTGTGACTTAAAGAAATCAAACCATAAAGAAATCAAAGCTTTCTAGTGCAGTGGATTAAAAAGAAATAACTGACTGCGGGTGAGCCACAGAACCTGAAGCCACTTGGTAGGTGTGTTTTCTTAAACACTGTGACAGAACAGTCGGTGAACCAAGCAGGATCAGCGTTCTTGCAATCTTAAGGGGGTCTCATAGGGTCACATGAGGGGTACAAAGTCACAAGATCGCGTGAGTTTCACACTCTTGTGAGGCTCACCTTGGGTGTAGCACACCCTTCGCGTTTTAATTCTTAGAGGCAATTAGTAACACTTTTCCCTCACCTAGATAGTAGGGCATTTTTTTGTGTTGGTCCTGAACAAACGCCAAATTACCTTGACAGGCAGATGGGTGTGAAACTTATAGACCACTTGCGGATCAAAGAACAACTAATGTTTAATTGGTTCCTTTGCTTTTAATCTTGTCAGAGAACACTATATAATTTATTGAAGATTAAGTTTAGTGTTTGCTACAGACATTTTTAACATATTCCCATGGCACCCACTATGTTCTTTACTACACTCACACTGGCATACAAAAGATCTCCTCCAAAGTGTCCCTTCATCAGGGATCCGCTGGGCATTGCACCGCACGCATGGCGCGGAGCAGAGCCCAATGATGACGCATGCCCTATAGGTGGGTGAGGGCTCTTGCATCCCGACATATAATACCCCTATCATCAGTGGAACAAGATACAAAATAATGAATTTATTCCTCTCACACAATGTAGGAGTGGAATGTTTCAGAATGTCATGTATATGGTCATAGGATTACATGTGCGGGAGAACGTGTGATGGACCGAATCAACTTCCCGTCTCCCTCTTTTTGTATAAGTGCCCTGGTGTCATCTGGTCTCTGGTGGCATGTAGGCAACAGCAGGAGACAAACCCCTTCACTTTCTACAGTTCCTAAACCATGCCTTTGTCGTTGCCCCTCGGCATAATAAAATACTGTTGAGCTAAGAGTGGGGAAGTGTGCGACCCTGTCATATCATTTGAGGGTAAGGGTGCGAAATGTCACTTTGATTGTTCCTGGTAATTTGGTAAATCCACTCACATGAATCAGTGCCACATATGTTGTAGAAACAATACTTCATCTTATATTGTTGCACTGGTATAGGTACACAACTGATAATATGAATTATTTGCAGACTGTGGTGAGTAGGGAAAACCCAAGCACCTTTGTTGCATGAAATGTGATTTTAACTGATACGGGAACTAATCATTTTAGGTCTGTCACCTACCTGTCTTCACACTATCTTGTATTATTCATGCACAATTATTGGAAGTATTTGACTTTCATTATTATCTGGTGCAATGTGTTAACTGAAACAAATCAATGAAAATACACTGACAAATGACGAGACCGGTGCCACAGTGACAGGCGAGAGGGGTTAGGGAGTGGGTTGGATCTTGATTGAGGGTGTTGGGTGTGCTGAAATACTTCTATAATGTTGTATGAACATCTCTGGTGATAGTTATGGGGTAGGCTCTTCAAAGAGTACGCTTGGGAGAGGGATTCTGTAGAGTTTTGATTGGATGGGGCCAGCTGTCGCGAGATGGCTCTGATTCATGTTGCTTGTGAACAACGTTAGATCATCAACACCCATGTAGAGCTGCTTTTGGACTTCTAAAGTCCCATGTACGCAGCTCAAGTTCTTCAAAATGTGTTGGGAAAGACACTCTTCCTTGTAAAGTAGCAATGATATCATATTCCACTTTTTGACCAATGTTTCTGCTCTGTGTGCCTAGCATGCATTATTTTTCACAAGGTTTCATGACAAATTACAGGGATAAACAAACAATTGCCAACGTAATTCCTATTTAGTTTCTGGGCACTCATACTGACCCGTTGCACTTAAAATTGGACCATCACTATAAAAACGGTTACGTAAGTATTTAAATTCAGATCGCGAGCATATGGAGGCCATATTTATTTATTATTATTATTTTTGCCTTTTTCTATAGCGTGAAGAGAGAGAACTCGACCCGAAGATATTAGAGCGCTTTGAATGAGCACCAGTTACATTAAAAAAAAAATCGGCGCGGGAAGATTAAGAGATTTGCCCAGAATCACAGGAAGATGAGCGGACACAGTTTCGAAGTCGGCAGCTCTCGCCGCAACGCTACGTCTCCTCTATAGGCAGCAACGTCTGTTTTTTGGCACATTCTTACAATAAAAAAAGCAGAGAATAAACATTCCACCAGCTTGCAAACAGACCTTTTGGCCTTGCCAATGCTTGTATGGTTGCTGACCACATGTTCTTTCAATTGCTCCAATAGGCACCCGTGTCCATCAATGCTCTGCACCCACCTCCCTCCCCCTCCTCCCAGTTTCCCGCGCCTAAACTGCGTGTCGTGTTTTACGAATATAAACCGCTTTTGTATTTAGTAGCCCGGGTCTAATTTTCTGTCTCGTAGTCAGGGGTGAAACAGTATTTAAGAAGTCGCTATTTTTGACTCTGAAGTCAGCATTTACAATTACAATTTTGTAATTCTTTTTCCAAAGCTATGCACGGTGCATAGATTTCTTTTACAGCCTTTCTTGCAGCAACCATCTTCTTTTTCTTGTCAGTTGCTCCCTCTAGCGTCAGAATGTCAGACACGACCTTACCATCTAAAATACTCTCGATCACTGAAGTCAACAAGCATTGGCAAAGCCAATAGGTCTTGGCTATTCGACATCTATGGCTTTGCAATGTTTTTTAGCCATGTTGCCAATGGCTGAAAGTAAAGAAAAGAAGCTTTATGACACATCCAACGTTGATTGCGTTACTGCATTTTTTTAAATTACTTCCAGCTATGCTGCACTGAAGCCAGTACTGCTGTATAATCTATACTATAACGACCCTGTAGATCTATAGTCTGGGGGCTGCAAGCACACTCCTGACCTTTGCATGCGGCCCCCTGTTAACAGGCAAGCATTTATTTACAAGTTAATCGACGTGAAAGAAAGCAAGAAGCTAGGGTGTCCTGCACAGTTAACTTTTGGGCCGCCTTCATTTTTAAAGACATTCTGCATCAAACGTGTAAAATATGAAAAAATCTCTTCAAAAATTCCAAAAATGTAATTTATTCACACGCAAAACTGTTTTATCTTATTTGTAGTGCTACATCAGACTAAATCAGTGCAAGTACTTATTTTTAAGGAATAGTTTTCAAACATGAATTTTGAAATGTTCATGCTTCCACTCACCCTGACAATGCCAGTAGTGAACTAAGAGGCAAGTCAGTTATGTGCAATCGCGGCTCGTGCAAGTAAGAGCGGTGGGGTGGGGCGGAGCCGGGGAGTGACAAATGACGGAATAGGGAAAATAAATAAATAAAATCACTTACCTTGCGCTCGCCCCCCACCTCCGCCAAACCGCTCTTATCTGCACGTACCACGACTGGTTATGTGCATCCTTCGGATGGCCTGGGTTGCTATTTTATATGGAAAATATTTTAGTAAAATCAGATATTGGAGAAGTTTTCATACAGCGCACATCCTGAAGTTATGTGTTTCAAAATCATATTATATGTAATAATAAAGAAAAAGCATTGGCAAAGCCAATAGGTTACGACAATGCAAAATCTATTGTCTTTTTTAATGTTTTTTGTACATGTTGCAGATGACAATAATTAAAGATGTGATGTTATGGAAAGAGCTGCCGACTTGGGGTACCGGGCTTGAGTCTCGACGCCGGCTCCAAATTCTGTGATCCTGGCCAAATCATGTAATCTCCAGAGTACCATAAAAAGTGTCTATGTGCAATGTAACTGGTGCTCTTACAAAGTGCTGTATTTACTAGTAAAATATAGAAATGTTCAGGGGGGGCGTGGCCAACCGGGCTAAGATGGCGGATGCAACTTGAAGAAGCTACGCGTTGCTGCCCTGTTATCTGACGATCATCCTGGGCTCAACGACCCACTGATAGCCATTGAGCACACTGCCACAATGCCGGGTTGTCCTGTGCCTGCTGGTGCCACTATTGAGCAGATTGCGGCTGCCAGACGAGACCTAGCTGAGACCCAACAGAAAGACCTTGCCACGTGGAAGTGGAGCCACGTCTGATCCTGCAGCTCGGCAGCCTGCAGGATTGAATGCGGGTGGACCGGAACCGAGACCACCCAGAAGATGACCTACTGCCTGGGGAGAGGACGCAGTGAGGGCAGAGGCGGTGGGGGATTGCGTTGCGCTGCCCAGTGGACGAGCTGGCCTGCTGCTGTAGGGGCTTGCTGGGCTGTGACATGGGCGGTGTTTGGCACCCGCCTACCTCCCACGCGGTGTGCCCGGCCATACTCGCCTGCCCGTGTGCTCATGCTATTCACTCCTAATAAAAGATGTGGCATAGATGGAGGCTGTGCGCGGCCTAGCGGGGCCTAGAGATTACTGGGACAGATTGCAAGAGCTCAAGGGGAGTTCCGATGTGCCGAGTGTAGGAAAGTGGCTCTATATATACTGCACCAAAGTAAGGTACAGTGTGTATAGGGTCCACAGTTCCCCAAGGGTAAGGCAGAGGCTAAAGTTAGATATAACCTTACTCTCTAAAGTGGTAGCTTGGTCGAGCAGTAAGGCAGTATCAGAGGACGGTGTAAAGCATTTGTTGTACACACTCAGTCAGCAAATGGTCTCACACACTGAAGAACTGAACTCTAGGCCAATTGTTTGTATAAAAATATAGTTGTTTTATTTTTAGAACCACAAAGGGCCAGATGCATCAAAGGGTTTTGCCCATTCTGTGTCTATGGGAAAATGTGTTCATGCATATGGCCCAATATGTATCAAAATATACTTTCTCAGAATGGGTTACCTTAGTTAAACCCTTTTCAAATAGGCAATAGACTTTTTGGTTACAGTAGTCACAGTTGTTGCAAAAGGCAACACAATGTCAAACACAATGCAACATTGAGCTCAATGGAAAGTTTTAGTTAAATGAAATTAATTACTTTGTGGATTACTTTTCTAACCACAGGACTGGATCTTGGATTCAGTCCCGGGACACTTCCTGTAAACAGTTAAGTAAAAGCGTTTTGGTTACAGTAGTGATTTTTAAGGAATATTATTGTATTTTAAAAGTTGACAGAAACTTTTCTAGGTAAAATTACCAATGTTATCCTATGGAAGGAAATTCAGTTTGCAGGTAAAGTAGGTTTACGTTACTTTTGTAATCCAGTGCTGGGCTCTCAGGTTCAGCACTGGGATATCTATCTAAAATAGGCAAGTAATTACGTTTGTATCGTTGGCACGATTTTTAAAGAATATTTGTGAGATTCAGAAATCGACACTTGGAAACTTTTTCAGCAAAAAGCAGGCAATGATATCCTATGGAAGGAATTTCAAGTTACTGGTAAGTACGGTTAAAATTACTTTTCAGGGTCAGTACTGGACTAAAAGATGCAGCACTGAGGTCTCTCCTGATAACAGGTGAGTAAATCGGAATTCGTTACTGTTGTGATTTTTAAGCAATATTTTGGTATTTCAAAAGTGGACACTTAGAAGAAATTTCACAGAAAACCAGTCAATGGATCCCTATGGAAGAAAATTGAGTTAGCGGTAAGTAACGTTGTGATTACTTTTCAGGGTCAGTGCTGGGCACCAAGATCCAGCACTGGGATCTCTCCTAATAGCAGGTGAGTATTTCCGTTTTCGTTACTCGGTTGATTTTAGGTGAATATTTTAATGTTGAGAAACTCCACACTTAGAAGAATTTTCCGGTGATGTCAGCCAATGTTACTCTATGGAAGAAAAGGGAGTTATCGGCTTTTGGGAAAGTACTTGGCTGGCAAAGTTAAGATTTTGGGCATAGACTCAGGGGTCTCTCAAGGTCAGGTAAGTACAGTTTTTTCCCCCCCTGCGGCACAGGGGCGGCTGGGTGCAGAGCGAGTTAGGCCCAATGTTATCCTATGGCAGGCAGGGGGCCCTTGGTTGGTGGCTGCTGGCTAGCTGTGGGAGCTGGGCTCCGGGTCACTTGCTCAGGGTAAATGGGGAAGTAGATTAGGACATAGGTTGCACTGCCAGGGGCACTCGGGCGGCTGGGTGCAGGGTGCTTTTGAGCCGTCGGGCGCTCAATGGATTGCAATGGAGAAGCTCAAGAACCAAACACAGGCTGCAAGCTCGGGGACGAAGATTCTTCAGGTGCCCCCACCACTTCGAGAGGTAAGTTGGGTAGTTGGAGGATAGGTAGACACACCGGAATTGGGCACAGGGGGCCGCAGGGCGCCGGGTGCAGGGGTGCCTTTTGGTGTCGGGAAATCTTACCCTCTTGTTGATCGCGGTTGGGGGGGTCCCTGGTTCCGAGGCTGCAGGCATCGTCAGGAGCGTCGAGGTGGGTCCTTGGGGGCCGGATTCGGGATCACAGTCACCGGGGGGACGTCCTCAGGGTCTTTGTCCACTCCCACACAGGCCAGGCTTGGCGGGTGCAGAGGGTGCAAGGTTCGTGGTTCCTGGCTGCTGCCAGGGGTCAGTTACTTGCTTTGAGCAGAGCCACTGCTCGTGGGAGTCCCAGATGCTCAGAGTCACGAGGTAGCCAGGACCTCCGGGGTTGGTGAGGTTGCTGGCCACAGGAGGTGCCGAGATTCAGCAGGAGCAGGGTCGAGGGTCGACAGGCCGGTAGGGCTGGGGCCAAAGCAGTTGGTGTCTTCCTCTTCTTAGCAGCTGCGCGGCAGGTCTTTCTTCTTGATCTTCTTTGCTGTTTTCGGAATCTGGAATCTGCGGAAGGAAGGTTCATTGAGCCCCTAAATACTGAATTTAGGGGTGGTTACAGGTAGGTAAGGGCAGGGACCAATGGGTCCTTTCCCTGGGGTGGGTACACCCCCTATTCTACCACTCTCCAGTGGGAGGGGGGCAGGAGCCTGTCCCTGGTTGGCTGGGTCCCCCCATCCTCAAGATGGCGGGGACTCGAGTTTGTGCTTCACCTCGCCTCCCCCACCTTAGGGGTGGAGTTGGCAGAGGTGGGCACAACCCATTTCCTGCCTCTGGTTTTCCCGCTGGTTCTCCCGCCAGAAGTGGGGGCAGAACCAGTGGGGACCAGTTTGCTGGGAGCAGCAAATGGTCTGGGGAAGCTCAAAAGGCGGCAGGCCTTTGAAGCTTCCCCTGCCCATCCTGGGGGAGGAGGCTTTGGCACCTCGCCCCAGGATGCTCATTGTTTCAGGCCCCGGAGAGCAGAGGCTCTCGACCCAGGGGTTCAGAAACATGTCTGGTGGTGGCAGCCTGGGCAGCCACTCAGTCCGGACACTGGAGGTCGGGTTGGTTTCAGGGGGCATCTCTAAGATGCCCTCCGGAGTGCGTTTTACATTAAATCCCACACTGGCATCAGTGTGGGTTTAATGTGCTGAGAAGTTTGATACCAAACTTCTCAGTTTTCAGTGGGGCCATTATGGTGCTGTGGAGTTCGTAATGACAGACTCCCAGCACCATATACTCTTAATGGCAGCACTGCACTTACAATGCCCAAGAATGGACTTGGGCACTGTAGGGGCACAGGGCTCATGCCTCTGTGCCCTCACCACTGGCATAGTGCACCCAGCTAGAGGGGTGGCTGACCTAGGCCAGGGCAGTGGTTTGTAGGCATGGCACACAGGGATGTGTGCCATGTCGACTCTTCACTTTTGTTCTGCACCAAGACACGCAGCCTGCAAAGGCAGTGTGTGTGTGTAAAGGTACAGGGTCCCTAAGGGTGGGACAACAAGTGCTGCAGCCCTTAGGGGCCTTCCCTGGTCACAGTGCCCTGGGTACCCATGGTACCATTTACCAGGGGCTGACCTGTGGCCAGGGATGCCAATTGGGTGTAGGCATCAATGCAGTTTTAGGGAAGGAACACAGGCCCTGGGTACCTGGTTAGCAGGAGCCCAGGGCACACTCAGTCAAAGCACATCAGCAATTCAGCAAAAAGTGGGGGCATACCATGCAAGAAAGATGGCACTTTCTCACACCGAGTGGCCGGGGCCCGAATTCTTCTTTGCCACCGGACTAGGCTTGTCTTTTTCATGGCGGCGAATGAGGCTGCTGCTCCCCAGGGTGTGGACTGTTGGCAGGATCTAGCGGTGCCCCTGGGGCCATTGCTACAGCTGGTGGAACATTTGTGACCTATGAATTAATTTGAACTTTAATTTCACAAATTCTACTGAATGGATTTACACCAAATCACAAAAAGCACGCTTTCTGGACCAAGATCTAGGTTTCTACCAAATTTGGTGTAATTCTGTTTAGCAGTTTTTGTGGTATTGATGTTCAATTTTAATATGGAAAAATGAATGTAGAAATGCCTTTTGGGACCTCCCCTCTTCCTCGGTCCCCGCTTGATGGATCACTCCGGAACCTTCCAGAGAGGAGTAGAAGTGGGTGAGACTTTTTTCGGACAGTTTCATGAAGATTCGTCAAACAGTGCCAAAGTTATTACTAAACCAAAAAAATCTATTTCCTAGATGGCCATAGCACCTTATGGTTAGGTCATAGTCTCTATTGAAAATATATATTTTGTTTTACTAATGTCTTTGCCACTCTTTGACAATTCTGCAAAACACTTTTTTCAGAAAAAGTTCATCAACTTGGGTTTTTCATAGCAAGTTTAGTGCAGATCTGTCAAGTGGGATCTAAAAAACAGGGGTCCTAAAAATGAAATTTCAATTTTAACTCCCATAAGATTCTTTGCTCTTCGATACAGAAAAAAAGCCAAAGAGAATTACACCAAAGTTAACATGTAAGTAGAACTTTACTCAAGGAAGTGCCTTTGCTAGGATGTGTGTAAATCTGCTCATTAGTTTTTGAGAAATTAGCATTTAAAAAGTATTTTGGTCTAAGCATGAAGAGCTTCAATTCTAGAGATATCTGGAACTGGTTTCGTGGACATCCAAAGACCCAAAAATAAAAAAAAACTTGAATCTAATTGGGGCACTGAACTTTTTCACCTGTTGCCCATTTAGGTTCAGCCAACCGAAGTTGGTCCTGCAGAACCAAAGCACTCTGAGCTCAAGCTGTCCTCCATCTCGCTTCCTAATCTATCCCTCTAACTCCTAGGGTCTCAACCTCTGCTCCATCACCAAACCCCTCAACTTTGTCCTTCCCAGACTACACCTCACTTGAGATGCCTAGGTCTATGGATTCCTTCTCTACTTCCTCTCACAATCGGTCCTTGTTCTCTCCATCTATTTAGTTCACTCTTCTACCAAGCTGCGATACCCCACCATCTTCTTAATTTTTCTTCTCATCCTAACCCACAACTCACGTCTTCAGAGCAAGAGCTTAGGCATCCTCGTGGTGCTCCGCATAATTATACCCTATTTCAAACTCAAAATTTTATCTTCACAGTCTCATCTAGCTTGACTGCAATACCACGTCCTTCTCTTGTAATACCTAAATTGGCTTACAGCTTTATTTTTTAATTTTTAATTTATAAAGTTTATATAGCACGAACTTGACCCTAGAAGGGTATTAGAGTGCTTTACAAATGGTTCAATAGGTAGAAAACAGACAACCAAGAAACATAAACGCTGACACTATCCGTTGCAAATCGGGAGAAGGACAGTGAGTTAGAAACCAGGACTTAGACGGCGTGTCCAAACCCTGGTTGGAGAACTGCCTCATATCAGTATCCAGAGAGTGAGTCAGTGGGTTCAGGGTAGATTTTTGTTCATTAAAAGCAGTTTGACTTCTTTTTCTTAATGAAGTGATTGAAGGGTTCAGTCTCATTTCAAGGGGCAGGGAGTTCTAGATTCTAGAGGCCAATCCGGAGAAGGCGTGGTTGTAGGTTTTCTTTTTCTGAAATTTTTGAGCTTTCAACAGTAAGGTGCTGCTGCTTCTAGATGATGTGCCGCCGCCTGACAGTTCCAGTTTATCAGCTAGGTACTTCGGTGTGTTGAAGTGTAGGGCTGTATGGGTCATGCAAGCAATTTTAATCTGTATCCTTGCCTCATAAGGGAGCCAGTTTAGTGCCTTCAGATCTGGAGTGATGTGGTTGTTCCTTTTGGATCCAGTGATGAACCTTGCAGCAGAATGAAGGGATGCCCTTAGTGGAGCCAACTTGTTTCTCGGCAGACCACATAGGGTAGCACTGCCATAGTCTAACCTGGGGATCACTAGAGCATGCACAGCCGATTTACGGTTGTCGAAGGCGAGGAAGGGTTTTATTTATCTTAGAATGCTCATTTGAAAGTTTGCTCTTCTAGTGGCTGAGCTGATGTATTCCTGCATTTTGAGATTCTTGTGAAGTGTAATTCTTAGTGATCTTGTAGAATCTATAATGTGTGGAAGGCAGTTGAAGGCTGTTAAATGTTTCATCCAATCTTCCATGTTGAGGGATCATTTTGGTGGGGCAATTAAGAGGAATTCGGTTTTGAGCGAGTTCAATTTGAGGTGGTTTCTGGTTAGCCAGCTTTGAGTTTTTAGCAGAGTTGTGTTGAGTAGACGGATATCTTCAGGGGAAGATATTTTAAGGTATAGTTGGGTGTCATCTTCTTACATGTGGTATTGTACATTGGAAAGTTTCAGAATTTAGGTTAGAGGCTCCATGAACAAGTTAAAGAGAGTAGGTGATAAGGTGGACCCCTGAGGGACCCCTAAAGTGACCGGAGTGGTAGTGGACAGGGATTGATTGACCTTAATTCTTTAAGTTCTGTTGTATAGAAATGAGGTGAACCAATTTAGGACAACCCCTGCTAATCCCATTCTGCATTCAAGTAAGTCAAGTAGGCTGTCATGTTTGACCATATCGAAGGCTGAGGATAGGTCTAGGAGGATTTAGGAGGCAAGATTTGTTCTGTTCTAGCATTTTAAGTGCATCATCAACTATGTGTGTAAGGACTGTTTCCATGCTGTGACCCTGACGGTAGCCAGATTGGAATTGGCCAATAAGGTGTAACTGATCAATGTGATTGCATAGTTGAGTATGGATGCATTTCTCAAGGAGCTTTGCCAGAGAGGGAATGGTGGAGATGGGACGGAAGTTATCTGGGTTCGTATGATCTGCTGTGGTTTTTTTTAGAATGGGGGTTACCTGCCTGGATTTTAGGCAGTCTGGTAAAGCCCC
The DNA here is from genome assembly GCA_963921515.1 of Calotriton arnoldi. NCBI lineage: Eukaryota > Metazoa > Chordata > Amphibia > Caudata > Salamandridae > Calotriton > Calotriton arnoldi. Next base: position 19,535 of record CAWUFW010023931.1, on the reverse strand, counting down.
TTGAAGTAGTGAAGCATTCACTATCTTAGTCCAGAGAGGGAGTAAAGAAGTTTTAATCTCATTGAAGACGTTAGCTGGTAGAGGGTCGCAGAAGTGGTTTGACGGTTTAAATGTTGTTAAGATATTAAGAATGGCATTTTCATCAAAGGTTTTGAAAGTGTCCCACGACGCTTTGTTTTTGAGGGTGAGTCCTTGTAGATCTAGGGGCTGTATGATCATAAACGGGTGTGGGCTATTAGGAGGTATCATCTGGAGGAGCTCCATCGCTGTTTGGAGATCACTTTCAATCTTTTTTGACTTTTCAAGAAAGAAGGAGGCAAATATATTGCAGTTTGGCAGCGGATGGGATCCTATTGTGGAGGGGTTGGGTTTTTGAGTGGATTGATGTTTGATAATTTTGAACAGTTTTCATGGGCGATTTCTGGCTTTGTCTAGTTGAACTCTGAAGATATTTGCTTTTGAGTTTCTGATGTGTTTATTGTAGGTGTTCCTCAGGGATCGCAGGTGCTTAATGTGCTCTAGGGACAGTGAGAATCTCCACACTTGTTCGGCTTGTCTCAAATTGCGTCTTTCTTCATTTAGGCTCCCATTATACATAACATAACATATGTTATGTTATGTCAAGTTATTAAGGTCTATGTTGCGAGTGATCCTTTTCAATTGTCTGAGTTTGTTAAGTTGAGGTTTATGTGTCCTCAGTGATGCAGTGGTGGTCTGTCCAGTTGCATGGGACGATACATTCAAGTTGAATGGAGTTTACCTTAGCAAGGACTAGATCCAGGGTCGCACTCTGGTTGTGTGTAGGGCTGTTGCAGATTTGGTTCCAGTTAAGGTCCGCTAGGAAGGATTTTAGGCTGTTAACTGAGGGGTCATTCGGGTCGTTCCAATGAAGGTTTAAATCCACGAGGAAGATCTGGGAGCAGTGTTGTCCTACGTTGGTAATGATGATTTCCATGAATTGTTCAATGAATGAGAGGTTGTCGCGTGGAGGGTGGTAGATCACGTGTAGTGTGCATAGTGGTCTGTTGTTACTCGCAATGTTTAGGCATAGGTATTCACAAGAGGATAGCTCGACGGTTTATAACGGATTCACCGCAAGGCTATTGTGGTGTATGCAGGCAATGCCTCCGCCCAGTCTGTTAGCTCTGTCTGATCTTATAGAGTCATAGATAGGTGGGACTAATATGTCTAGGATTGGAGTAGAGGAGTCATTTAGCCATGTTTCTATTAGGAATAAGAGGTCAAGCTTGTGCGCAAAGATGAGGTCAGCGATGTCCGCTGCGTGTTTCATGGCCGATCTGCAATTTAGAAGCATGCATTTTAGGTGTGATTTGGCGTCCGCTGAAGTTGTCTGTACGATGGGGACTTGCTTAAGGTTGGACTTATTTACTTCTCTAGAGTTAGACCTAGGCTGTCTGTGTGGGTTCGAGGCAATTGTTAGGAAGGAGCCAAGTTGTCTGGGTTTTCGTGGTCTGCAGGGTTATATGTGAGGAGAAGGGAGTGTATGTCACTGTCCGATAGTGGATCCTTAAGCCTGACAGGCCTTGTGGAGTCGTTGTGGTAGGGTATAGATCACCATCTTGTGAGACGGGGTGGTGAGATAGTTGCCAACCTGTTGTAAGGAGTGCTTGATGGCAGTCTTGAGTGGTATATGTTGGGTTGTGAGTGGATGTGCCCATTACTTTCTGGAGTCCTTTTGGGCCATCTGTTATAGGCCAGTTCTGACGTGATATTTATTAAGCTCTTTAGGTCAGACTTGAGTTGATGTAGGTCTTCTGTAATTTTGTCAAGTCTAGATCTATCGAGGCGTGAGAGCAGGTGGTCATGGTTTGGGGAAAAGGACCGGGAGGTGGGGGGTGCTCTGCATTGTGTAGTTGGGCTGGTGCTGGTCTGAGAGAGATGGTGGGGGGGAGGTATGGCTGGTGATGGTTTTAGGCTTGTATTTTGAGATCGGGGTGGGGTCAGGGTGGTGAAGATATTTTTGTCGCTGTGTGACTCGGTGGCCTTTGTTGTAGCAGTGAGGTGTGGGCGCGTATTGGTTTGGTGATTCGGTGGGAATGACTCTGCTCCATCAGGAGGTGTGGAAGAGTTGGTATTGTGTGGTCTGATTGCTATGGTGGAGTGTGTAGGGGATAAGAGTAGACTGTTTAATGTGGCTAGGCTGTGCAAGGACACTATTTGGGGCACCTGCAGGTCACTTGTAGATCTAGGATGATCTAGAGAGGGGGCTGAGTCCTTATTAGATACTGCATGTTTGATGATAGGGAAGAATTTGTTGAATAGATCTAGCTTGCGGTCTGATGACTTGATGAGGATAATCCCATTGTTATAAAAGGAGATGGTTATTTTTGCACTGAGGACGGGTGAGAGAGCTATAGATAGTCTTAGGCTATGCAATGTTTTCCTGGATGTAGAGATCAAGATCATCGAGTAGAGGGCTTTCCTCCATTGAGCTCTTTTTTTGTGTAGAAGATGAGACCATTTATTAAGGTTTCTTTAGAAGCGCAGAAGTAGGGGTCAGAGATTAGGGTTTCTGAGTGCAGATTGAGAAGTCTGTGTTTGAAGTTCTTGGAGGCCTTTTCTGTTAGATTGGGTGGGCATTTAATTTTAAAGGCATTTTCGGCCGTTGAATTCCAGGTTGGTGTCGAGTGCATAGAGTGAAACAGGATTAATGTCTGATATGGAGCTGGACGCAAATGGATGGACCAAAGAGAGACAGGATGCATTGTGTTATGAATGGTACATAGCAATATACCGTCAGAGCTGGAAAAACGCCCTCATTAACTTCTTACACTATTTCTTTCCCTCATCACACAACTTCTCACCCTTCACCTTTTATCTTCCCCTCATCTTCCTCTTGATCTGATCCTGACCCTTCAAGCTACCCACAAGGGATCATTGTGCTATACCAAACCTCTTCTGTCTTTCTTTACCAAAACAATTCCCCTTACAACATTCTGCTGCCTCTTCAAATCTTCTTCAGGAAAATCTCATTCTACAACTCAAGTTGCTGACCTTCCTTCTACTCTTAATGGGTGGTTTGAGTCTTCACAGAACAGTGCTGGTCCTCTTCTAACTGAAGCTGGGCACCCAGCTACTCCTTCTGTAATCTCTAAATTGAGAGATTAAAGGATGAAAGTCCCCTCACTACATCTACTCACCCAATATCTCTCCCTCATCTAGTTTACCATTCCTTGGCACAAATAACTGTCAGCTATCGGGTAGCCATTATATTTTGATGTAGATGTCATCTAAGATTAACCAATATACCTGCATCATTTCAAATCTTAATTTCAGTTCTAACTCTCTTGATCACATTATGAGCTGTAGCTTGACCACGAGACTCAGAAACATTCGTTTGCCATGTCCTGCTAGTCCAAGGTCATCCTTTTCTGAGATTCAAATTAACAAGCTCCTCTACAGCTACAGCCACTCAAATTTCGTTACCAGCTTTGGTCAGGAAGAGACCCCTTCCTCTTAATTGACTTCCAAGTTCTTGGGCCACAGACCCGCTTAACCCCCTCTCCTGGCTAAAAAAACCCAACTTTATTACCATAGCAAGATCCATGTTCAACGGTTTGCTACTCCTTTCTCTAAAATAGTTGACTCTGTACTGTGTTGCATGCGAAAAACTGCCAGTCTGCGGTTATGCATAGATTGGAGATAGCTGACACCATCATCACATTTTACCTCGATTTCTCAATGGTTTTTGACATATCTGTTTTTATTATTTTATATATAAGATAACAAACACTCAACAATCTCTGAGTATGTCCCATCCCATATCCAGATACCACATCCGTAAAAATTGTATCATATGCATGTTTTCAAAAGATGGATGGGGCCATCAGACCAGCAGCTACATATGCAGCATAGACAGCCAGGGGCCCAATACCTAGGGGTGCTTTTCGCGCAACCCCTTCATTTGTACATCATTTTCTCAGCTGCCACACAGTAGTCCATGCCACGGTACCAGTCTTCAATTGGGGGTGGGTTTGCACTACGACAAAATCTGGTGATGCCTGTTAGGGAAATACTTTTGCACCCTCCCAGGAACAACGAAAGAAACACACAATACGGCAGTTTGCTCAGGAACAAATTGAAATGTATTCATTGGTACCCAAACATGCTTGCTGGCCAGCAAGGAAGAAATCTTTGCCAACAATTGCGCTCTGTCTGCTTCTTCCCCATGTGACTGGTTTTTGGCCATATATACAATTAGTAATGCAACTTCAGCAGAACTGGAAAAAGACTCTGTGCGAAACATGGCCAACAGAGAAATGTAAGATTGACACCATGCCAATTATACACCGTGCCAATTACAATACAGACATACAGTGTAAGCAAAAATGAACAACCTGATGAGCAAACTAACATGGACTTCAGGACAAGCAAAGTGACCTCTAAGTTGGTTCTGAATAGCTGTTGAAGCTGGTCCATGCAAGGTCAGATTTGGAAGCCTCGGGAGCTCCGGGCAGCTTGTTACAGTGAGAGGTGAGATAGTTCGGGTGAGAACTATATCTAGGTAATATATCTTTGTAGTGCCTACATATGGATATATATATATATATATTCACCCCGACAATGTATCTCTTTGCCACCATAATTCCCACTCCCGCCACGGTTCTCTGTGTTCTTCTCTCAGTCCAGCCCGCTATGGATCCCAGCAGCGCCACTCTAGGATACAGGTCAGATAGGGTGCCCATGATAGCTGCCAGGGTACCATGGATCAGTCTCCAATATCTCTGAATAGGTCTACACTACCAAATCACATAATAAAAGGTGCCCAGGGCATCTCCACAGCAAATATATCTGACATCACTAGTACGACCCATCCTCCAGACCCTGTCCGCCTAAAATAAGCCATATGAAAATAATAAAATTGGATACGCCTGAGATTAGATGGAAACACAAGTAATCTGGAGGCCATTTCTGCTTCCTGCCATTCACCGCCCTCTATTTCTCCCACCTCTCATTCCCATGCGGACCTTGTAGAAAGCAAGGTGCCTGAGGCATTAAGAATCAGCGAGTGGTATAACCCAGAGATCCCTTTACGACCCAGTGGCTCAAACACTAGCTTAACCTCCAGTGGACTAAACTCTGGAACACCCATCAACTCCTTCTTATATGTAAGCAAGGCGTGACAGAGTTGGAGATACCTAAAATATTGAGACCATTGGAGGTTGAATTCAGTGGCCAGATCTTCAAATGATTTCATGTGTTTCTGTACCCAAACATTACCCAAGGAGGAGAGTTCAATTAGATTTCAATATCGAAAGCCCTACAATCATGACACTCTCGCCATCCAAGGGCAGGTCCACAGCAGAGCCAGAGTGGTCATCTGGTTGAGCCATCGATACATCGTAGGGTCTCATGCCAGAAGAATATTGGAATCTGGTAAGCTGTGGTATGGATAGGGACAGAGATTCACTGTACAATAACCCCGGACTCCAATCCTGTCCCGGAGCTCAAACTCCAAGGCAAAAGGTGGAGTTGTGCCTACCCCAAAAAGCCAGTCCCCTATTGGGACCATCTGTGACACCAAGTAGTGGAACCTATGGTCAGACAGGTGCAGAGACAGAATATCGAGTGAAAAATATCGAGTTGCACAAATATCGAGTCATTAATATCGTGGTTTAGAAATATTGACAGCAAGAATATTGAGGTCAAGAATATCGACTTAAGGTAAGTAATATCGATTTTAAAAATATCGAAGTGTTTAATATCGTTTGCAAAAATATAGTTGTTAAAAATATCGTTGTTTAATTAATGTTATGTATTTTAGTATATATTTGATATGTATGTGATAAATGTTTTTTGTATAAGAATTGTTTGTATTTTTAATATATGTGTTAAATTTTTAGTAGTTATTACATTTTTTAAATTTGAATTTTGCGTTTTTAGTTCCGTAGTGGGTTGTGGATTTATAGGGGAATTGGGTGGGAAGTAATTTAATTATATTAAATGTATTGATTATTTTTTATTTATTAATATTTTTTTAATTGAGATGTTATAGTGTTAAATGTGTAAAATAATTTATTATTAATTAATTAATAATTGGTTGTTAATGAATTTTAATGAATTAATTGGTAATTAATTATGGTAATTGTGTAATTAATTTTAGATGTGTGTTGTGGTGTTTATAGGTGTAAAGTGTGAGAAGTAATTGATTTTTAATTTATGAATTAATAATTGGTTGTTAATTAATTTTAATTAATGAATTGGTAATTAATTATGGTAATTGTGTAATTAATTTTAGGTGTGTGTTGTGGTGTTTATAGGTGTAATGGGTGGGAAGTAATTTATTTTTAATTGATGAATTAATAATTGGATGTTAATTAATTTTAATTAATTAATTGGTAATTAATTATGGTAATTGTGTAATTAATCTTAGGGGTGTGTTGTGATGTTTAAAGGAGTAAAGGGTGGGAAGTTATTTGTGTTTAATTAAATAATATATAGTTGTTAATTAATGTTAATTATTTGATATTTATTTTGGTTAATTGTTTATTTTTGTGTGTGTTGTTTTTACTTTTAAAGGAGTAAAGGGTGGGTATTAAATAAATGTTAATTACTTTATTATTAGTTGTTAATAGTAATAGATTTAATTTAAAAATAAGTTTTAATTGCGTTTTATTATTTTATAGTTTAATTTAGGTGTGTGTTGTGGATATTGTAGTGTTAAAGTGTGTGCAGTCAATTAATGTCTATTAGTTTTTTTAATAATAATATTTTTTTAATTGATTATTAATTAGGTTAATTATGGAAGTAAATTTGATTAAAAATGTTGAAGTGTTTTGTTATTGGTGTGGCGTTATAGGGTAGGAAATAAAATAAATACATTTATGTATTAATTAATTTTTGGTTTGTAAATATTTTCTAGTTTAAAAGAATTATTTTTTTCTAAATGTATTTATTATTTTATTTTATATAATATTTTTAGGTTTTTGTTATATGTAATTAATATTTTAATATGTTTTCTTTTGATATATTTAATATATTTGATTTTTCATTTTTTAAATATTGTTTATTTATTTTTATTATTTAAAAAAATAATAATAATATATATATAAATGTTTTAACTGTTTGACTGTGAATAGTAATTTTTGTCTCTCTGCTATCCAACACTTTCCCTAATGTTGCACACACTGGAGGGGGAATAGTAATGTTTACCCCTCTGCTATCCAGCACTTTCCCTACAGTTGCCCTCACCGGAGTGGGAATAGTAATTTTTACCCCTCCACGATCCAACACATCCCTACTGTTGCACTCACTGGAGTTGGAATAGTAATTTTTACCCCTTTGCTATCCAACACTTTCTCTACTGTTGCTCTCACTGGAGTGGGAATAGTAATTTTTACCTCTCCGCTATCCAACACTTTTCCTACTGTTGCACTCATCGGAGTGGGAATACATTTTTTTTACCCCTCCGCTATCCAACACTTATCCTACTGTTTCATTCAGTGGAGTCGGAATAGTAATTTTTACCCCTCCGCTATCCAACACTTTCACTACTGTTGCACTCTTTGGAGTGGGAATAGTAATTTTTGCCGATCCGCTATCCAACACTTTCCCTATTGTTGCTCTCACTGGAGTGGGAATAGTAAATTTTACCCCTCCGCTATCCAACACTTTCCCTATTGTTACACTCACAGGAGTTGGAATAGTAATTTTTACCCCTCTGCTATCCAACACTTTCCCTACTGTTGCACTCACTGGAGTGGGAATAGTAATTTTTACCACTCCGCTATCCAGCACTTTCCCTACTGTTGCACTGACTGGAGAGGGAATAGTAATTTTTACCTCTCCGCTATCCAACACTTAGGGGCCGATTCTGATGCGGGTTGGAAAAGCTTCCCGACCGAATCGGTTGGGAAATGGTGTCCGACCCACTCGGATCGGGAAAGTCCGACCGGCGGAGTAGGATGCATCCGGATGCTTCCAGATACGATTTGGTTGAACTCCCATTGACTTCAATGGGAACATTTGTTCCTAACCGCATCAGAATTGGGCCCTCGGTCGGGAAGACACGTTCCCGATCCGATTTGGAAGGAGCAAATGCCGTTAGGAGGCCTTCCTAACCGCATCAGAATCAGGCCCTCGGTCGGGAAGCTTTTCCAACCCGCATCAGAATCGGGCCCTTAGCCTACTGTTGCACTCAGTGGAGTGAAAATAGTAATTTTTACCCCTCCGCTATCCAACACTTTCCCTACTGTTGCACTCTTTGGAGTGGGAATAGTAATTTTTATCCCTCCGCTATCCAACACTTTCCCTACTGTTGCACTCACAGGAGTTGGAATAGTAAATTTAATTCCTCCGCTATCCAACAGTTACCCTACTTTTGCACTCGCTGGAGTGGGAATAGTTATTTTTACCCCTTTGCTATCCAATACTTTCCCTACTGTTGCACTGATTGTATTGTGAAATTTAAGTTGAAGTATTTTTTAATAGTTTAATGTTTAAATTTATTATAGATTTCAGTTTTTTATATTTTAAATCATTAATATGTTTTTATTTTTTATATTATTTTAAACTTTTAACACAAATTAAAAATAATAGTTTATTAATTGTTTTAAAGTAAATATATATGTATAAATTATGTTTGTGTGTTTATTTTCTTATTAAGTTTATTTGTTATATTTTATTAAAATTGTATATTAAATGTATTGTATTTTGTTAAAATTATATTTAATATTTAATATATTCCATATATATTATTTTATTTTATATTTAAATAAAAGTCGATATTTTATACATCTATATTTTTACATCCATATTTTTTAGTCGATATTTTTGTACTTACCTGTTTAAGTATAGGAGTCGATATTTTTGTTGTCTATATTTTTTACTCGATAATTTTTTCATCGATAATTTTTACATCGATGTTGTGTCAGTGAACCGTCAGAGGCACTTAAACCTCCTTCGTATGGGGTTTGAGTGCATTTCTGAAAAGAAATCCTTGGGAGCTTATTGACCCACACAAAACTTAGGGCATCATTACGATGGCGGGCGGACAAAGTCCGCCCGCAACCGCAACGGCAAACGGGACCACCCGCAAGAGGTGCGGCGGTCCCGCCATGTGTATTAGGATGCCACCGCCACAGTGGTGGTGGCATCCCGCATCATTTACATTGCGGCAGGCGGTGCTGTGAGCAGCACCCGCCGCAATGTAAATGAAGCATGTTGCGCATTGGCATGCACAACGTGACAGGCACCGCGCGCATGCCAATGTAGGGGGGTACCATAGGTACCCCCCAAGTGCACTCCCCATCCCCCCTCCCCCGGGGGCCCGCAACGGGCCCCCATTGTAAAGGACCGTATGCCTTTCCATGGCGGTGTTGCCGCCATGGAAAGGCACATCTCCGCATGCATCATAATATGGATGGCGGTGTCTTGCAGACACCGCCACCATGTTATGCCCCTTTTCCGCCCGGTCGACGAGTCGACCGGCGGAAAAGTGGCGGACGGTCTTTCCGTCCGCCGGGGTCCCCCCCGCCATCGTAATATGGTGGGGGGAAATGGGATGCGGGCGGTGTAAGATAGCGGGTGGATCGCCACCGCCATATGGGCGGTGGCGATCCGCCCGCTATCATAATGACCTCCTTAGTAACCATGATCTGCAGACTTGCGAAGAAAGCCTGCAGAAGTATATGGCGTAATATATCAAAGTGTATAGGAAACTGGGGAGTGTAATAATTTTGTACAATGCTGCTCTACCCATAATTGATATGGGCATTAAGGACCAATCCTCAAACTCTTTGCAGGTGCACTGCATAAGTGGGGCGATGTTCAGATCCTGGGCCTGTTGTCTAACATGGGTGATCCACATTGATCTTGTAATGTTAACCAGAACCTGGAAGAAATACCTCATAGAACCCCATGTACATTCTTTTGCCACCTTATTACTTCATCACCAGAGGTGCTTGGAATTGCATTCATTCACAATAGTTCAATAAAGTGGAAAATAATTCACACAGATCAGTATCCACCATTGTAATGTCTGCTCCTGCAAGTAACTGCTTTAAAATCTCTGAAAACCAGACTCAGTGCTATATACCACACTTGGGACTGTCTGGACTACTTTAGTAATCGGATTCTGATTTCTAATTTGAATGTCTACCGTAGAGACCTGAACCTCCATTGGGGTGATTATAAAGATGCATCTGTAAACTCACTCTTCTCATTCTTGCAGAATAACGATCTTCTACAACATTGTGGTAAACCCACCCACAATAAATAGGCCATTCTACATCTCATTACCTCCATCATCACCTGGTGTGATCACTTGCTGATTTCTTTCATGCTACACGTCATTTAATGCAGAACCTATGGCTAACCTAAAAAGGAATGTCTACTTCTAGGACAGTAAATATATACCTCTATGGTAATGAGCACTCTTCCTCCCTTCTGCCCCAAACAAGGTGCCAACCTCTCAGCAACTAATTTTAACTACTTCATGACTGTCATGCTCGATGATCTATCAACTATCAGACATAAAAAGAGGAGACCAAAGCCCTTAGCTCCATGATACTTCTAGAATCTATAAGAGGAAGAAAATCCCTCAGAGGGATAGACAACATATGAAGCAAACATATGAAGTCACCAAAATGCTCTTCTCAACGGCATTCTTAATGTGAAATCTGCAACTCACTTCCCTAATGTGGTGCCTGGAAAGATTCCAAAAGAGTTATTCTGTCGGATCCTTCATTACTGAACCTTGTTAATCAACAGTTGTCTCTCACAAGGCACTTTTTTGGACTGCTTAAAATCAGCCAAGTCTCACCCATTTTAAAGAAGCCTGCAAGGGACACAAAATGATCTCAACTTTTGTCCTGTCTCTGGTCTACTCTTCCTAGGAATGGTGCTAGAAGGTTGTGTCTCTTGGCAGGTCATGCAACATATCAAGATCAACAATCTCCTAAATAATTGCCAATCCATCTTCTGATGGTTATACAGAATCAAAACCGCCCTCCTCCAAGTTGCTGATGATGCTTTACGACTCCTCAACACTTGAACCGCCTACATTATAGTGCTCTAGTGCTGTCTGTTGCCTTTGACATGGTCAACCACGCCCTGCTAATCAGCAACCTCCAAAAAGAGAATGGCCATTGAGGGACTAGTTCTTAAATTGTTCTTCTCTTACTTGTCCAATCAATCCCAAGCACTTAAAATCAGGAATTTCTCTCCAATGTGGCTACGGTACAACTAGGTGCTCCCCAAGATCTCCTGGTTAAGATTTATCAAGGTGAATCTGATGGACCTTGGCTTGGAGGATCTTTGGAAAACGCCTGGACGTATTGACCAGGGTACCCTAGAATTCTAAAAAAGGAGATTTTGGGAAAGGCATTATGTTAAACTTACGGCCCCTGGAGTTGCAGGTGTGCTAACCCAATCCTTTTCAATTTTAAAAGTGTCTTTTTTAAATGAAATTTTTATAGGTACTATTTGCCCTGTTACAGCGAGATATCTCTACTTAACATTTTGCTATGGCATTCTTACTCTTGCAGCATTCTCAAGCTCCTGGCTAGCCAACTCCGGGAGCTCTGTGGCATGCTGTGCCTGCTCTTACTACAATGAGAATGATTAACACTTTCTCTTATTTTGTCCAGCATACTCAGCAGGCCGCTCTAAATAGATCACCCTGGTATGTCATTAGCTGGGCTTATTAGATCGGTAAACTGCACTATTGGCATTCAAGAAACGACAAGATCATTTGTAGTGTATGCTGTAGTGAAGTACCTTCAGAGTGCATGGTATAAACGGACAAGTTTCCTAATGTAATCTTTTTTAAACTGTAATACTTTTGCACTGTTTGTAGTTTTGCACATGCATTTGCACCTCAGTCTTCATACGCTGCTGTATAACCACCTACCCTATGTGATAACTTTCAAGACAGCATAAGACCTATTTGTTGACTATATTGTAGTGAAGTATCATCAGAGTGCATGGTGCAAACGGATGCGGTTTTTAATGTAATCTTTTTCAATTGTATACTTGTTGCACTTTATTGTAGTTTTGCACATTCATTTGCACCTAAGTCCTTATATGCTGCTCTATAGCTACCTGCTCTTTGTGATAATTCAATATCATGCTCTTTTCTCGCTTATGGTTTTATGATGCTTTTGTACTGTTTGGTTATTTTTACGCCTAACTTTGATGAGCTGTATCTGTTTTATTGAATTGTTTTATGCACTTAATGGTTTGTAATAACCAAATAAAGTTTTGTTTTAATATTAGAAAGTTTTTATTAGGATTTTGTACAAACAGGAAGATACATCTGAGAAGATACAGAAAAAGCAAACAATAGGGTGGATGGTACCTACAACCCATATGAAATCAACAGTATATCCCATAATAAATGGTTTTTATGTAGAGGTCCAGGGGAGGTATAAGTGTATCTGTTTATAAAGATGAGGTAGGGTTGTCTAATGTTTGTATGCTAAGGGAGTGAAGTTGTTTACTGAGGGAGCTGTGTGGGGTACCTTGTTTCTGTGCATATGGGTGAAGAGCAAGAGAGAGAAGGAGATGAGAAGAGAGAGGAGAAAAGAGCAGGAGAGATCAGTAGGAGTTATAGTGGAGGAGAAGAGTGGAGAGTAGCAGATGGGTAGGAGGTGGGATGGGGTGCAGAGGAGTGATTATGTTAAGGTGGGGAGGAGTGGAATGGATCGTTTATTAGTGCTACTGTAGGAACATCTTTGACATAAAGCTGTCTAATTAGTACCAGATTCTACCACTTCTCAGTGGTGGTGTCTTAAGATATATGTTCAGTGAGGTAATTTCACCTCTGGTAAATTGGACCCATTTCCTCCAGGTATGGGAGAAGAGTTTGGATGAGTCTTTCCATTCAGAGAGGATGACTTTGAGGCAGGTTGTAACCCAAATGTTTCATAGAATTTGTTTGTCTTTGTTCAACGCATATTTTATGTCGGGGGGAGGATACCTAGTGTAATGGCCGTTAGGGTAGGAGTCGAATTTATATGAAGGATATCCAGCCAGAACCTCTTAGTGAAGGTACATTCCAGTAGCATGTGCCTCAAGTCTCCTGCTTCCCTCTCGCAGCTCCAGCAGGTGTCTGAGCGCCGAAGGCCTAGTTTTCAAAGTTTGGCTGTAGTCCAGTGGGCCATATTGGCAATCCAGTGTCGACATTGTGGAAGTGATGGGGTTATTTTCTTAGAAGTGCGGTTCTTCCATATGGACGGACAGTTTGGCAAGTTCTCCTGAGTATAGTTTGAGTCGAAATTAGGGTTTTCCATTTATATGGTAAGCAAGGATTTTGTTGGAGAGAGTACAGTGTGGATGGTAGGTGTCTGCCTTTGGTATATGATTTTAAAGTGTTGGGTAGATCGGGAGGGCTTGGAACTTTATGTCTGGCTATAAGTGGTTTAATTTTTCGGAAATGGTAGAAGTCTAGATCATTGAGATAGAAAGTAGCTTTGAGTTGGGAGAAGGGTATGGCCTCTGATTGGGTACCGAGATCTCCTACCTAGAGTATGCCTTTTTGTGCCCATTCCTCTATAAACAACGTTCTTCCTTCTACTTTCAGGTTTTCATTGTACCATAGGGAAGCTACGTGTGAGTACCACATTTTGTTGGGTAGTTTGTTGTTGACTGTGCGCAGGCTTGTGCTGTGTTTGAGAGAATGCAGAGTGGTCTGTTTTAATTTTTTTAATAGTAATAAGGGATGCAAGGGACAGTGGTTTAGCTAGTTCTTTTTCTATGGTGAGCCAAGAGGGGGAGGTATTAACAGTAAGCAGAAACAATTGGCTTCCCTGTTTCACTAGGAAATCATGTTGGTATCTCCTGTAGTCTGGTAGGTTTAGGCCGCCAAGTTTCTTAGGTAGCCTTAGTTTTTTTTAGAGCCATTCTGGGTTTTTGGAACACCATAGGAACTCAGTGGGCATCACATCTATTTTCGTAAAGAAAGTATCTGAAAAGTATATGGGGGACATGCTATTTAAAAAAAATAAAAATAGGGGAGTGATCATCATTTTTATGGATTCTATTCTTCCCCACCAAGTGATGAATTTGGTGGACCACTTGTCTAGCGTGTCTTTAATTTTGTCTGGTGCCTTTTTTTCGTTAAGGTCCATGGATTCTTTGATGTTTTGGGTGAACCAGATTCCCAAATATTTTATCTTGTTAGGGGCCCATTTGGGGCCATAAACACTGATAAGAGAGCTGTTCCAGTGCACGTTGAGTGAAAGTACTTCTGTTTAGTCTTTTTTGAGATAGTAACCTGAGACTTCAGAGTACTCATTGATAGTGGACATGATGTGAGGGAGAGCTGATTCTGCTTGGGTGGTGAAGGGGAGTATGTCATCAGCCTATACAGATATATTTTGCGAGCCTGTGGAGAAGGGGACGCCGGGGATGAGGGGATTTTCTGTTATTGGTATGAGCATAGGTTCTAAAGTTAATAAGAACAAAAGGGGTGAGAGAGGGCACACTTGTGTGGTGCCTTATTGGAGGCTAAAGGGATTGGTTAATTTACCGTTGATGTTTAGTCTAGCTTTAGGTTCATTGTATAATGTGAGAACCGTCCTAGATAAAGAGAGGCTTAAATTGAAGGAGGTGAGCATGGCTTGGATGAAGGCCTTCTCTGCGTCCAGTGCTATCGCGCAGGCAGGCTGATCAAGATGGTGGCTTTTTCAATGGCATGACAAAAAGTTTGATGTTATCTGCGCTGAACCTCCCTTTAATGAAGCCGGATTGCGAGGGGTGTATTATTTTTTTGAGGATGGGATCCAGCCTAAGTGGCAGAAGTTTTCATACATTTTGCAGTCGATATTTATAAGGGAAATGGGGCAATAGTTTTTGGTGTTGGATAGGTCTAGCTATTATAAACAAATATTAGACTCCATGGAGATTGAGGCAATAAGGACCGCACTTATCCAAATGTAGGGATAGTCAAAACTAGTTTTTGGTGCTCAGAACCAGAAGTTCAACTCCCCTAAACTTCCCAAGGTTAAGGAACCCTTAACTCAGAGGTCTTCAAAGTGTGGGGCGCGCCCCCCTGGGGGGGCATGGATGGGTTCCCAGGGGGGCGCAAAGGCCTCTGTAAGCACATGTAAATGAAGACGCCTGGAAGTGCGGCGATGTTTATTTGCTGCATTTCCAGGCTGTCTTCATTTACTCCGAAGCCCTCAGAGTGCCCTGGGGCCGGAGGTCAGTGAGTGTGCTGCTGGGGGCTCCGCTGGGCAGTGTCTGGAGTCTTATTAAGACTCCGGCATGCCCGAGTTTTTCACAGGTCTTTAAGGACCATTTGCATACCTTTAGAAACTAGTTACCGAGGCTTAGTTTTTATTTCTGTTTCCAGTACCCCCTGGGCCCCGACTCTGCCTATTCCTTACATTTGTATTTTAAATTTACTGCTGTAGTGTGAAAATGCATTTCATGAAAAGGAATATAAAAAAGGGTTGCCAATAGAAAAATGCCCACCATGTATGTTTAAAGAGCCTGCAAAGACCTTGTTTTGACAATAAACAGGGTTTTAAATAAAAAGTATGTATTCATTTGTAATCTGACTTTGTCTGTTCCCTTTATTTTCATTCATGAATCATTCAGGCAGCCCTAGAACACATTTAAAAGTGCTTTCTATTTATATTTGCTTTTGGAAGTACGCACAGATAAGTGCTGAAAATAGGGCTTTAGGTGACTGTGTATTTTTGTACCGTCTGCGACATCAAAATAATGAGCTGGCAATCCTAATCATAAAACTGGAAGTTTCTTGCGCGATCAGCACATTATTTATTTCCTCCACCCTCGATCCCAGATTAATACCATAATAGCAATAGTTTAACTTATATCTGAAACCCTATACCCCGTCAATAACATGCTAATTTACTTCAAATGTCTGGGAATGCACTCTGCATTCAGACAACTCACTCATTCTCACCCTTCACTTTCACGCTCACCCTGCACTCACAGCGCATAGTTATGGATTTACCGCATTTGCCATATAATCCATCATCTGCTGCATAATTTGCAGATAAAAAAATGCAGCAACACATGTTACCTCACAGTGGAAGGCCCTTTCTAAAGGTTGAATGGTCACCTTTCTGTTGCTTATTGCTATATGTGGGTGTTAATGTGATACTTATGAGTGGCAATAAAGGCCAGGACAGTGTTAACAAGTGTAAAAATAGCAAAATAATGCAGCAATGCTATCACAAAATATGCAGCATACTTCACCTTTGCTTGCTGCTGAATTTAGTCAACCATGCTGCATAATCTGACCGTCTCCGCCGCATAATTCCAATGGCACTGTTTATAGTGCTATGAGGTCCCAGCCTGTGGCAGAAAGCACTGTGAATATGTAAGTCATTATTTTAAAACAGTATTTACATACTCTAAGCTAGGCTGCTGCAAAATGATGCAGTGATTGAGATAAAACAAGTTCTTACAAAATATACTTTTTAGTAATAATTAATCAAACTGTATCTAATGCAGACATTTTTGTAAGTGTCTCCACTATTCCAGATCTCAGCTGATAACACCCTTACATTACATCTCAAAAAGAATAGATCTTTGCCACCATGAAGCTTTAAGCAGAGCCAGTGGAATTATTCAGCAGAAGAGGACAACATTATGCGGCAGGTTTGACTAAATTATGCAGCAAGAAAAGGTAAATTATGCGGCATAATGCGCCACATTTTGTGGTTAGCCTTACTTCATTATTTTGTCATTTTAACTCAAGGTAACCCTATCAGGGGAAATATTTCACCCCATTAGTACCAGCTTAACACCCAAATACAGCAGTAAGCAACTACAAGATTACCAGTCAATCTTTGCAAAGGGCCTTCCACGCTTTAAGTAACTTTTGTTCCGTTTGAGCTAGAATCTAGTTTTCTTTTGTTGAAAATCTGCAGATTATGTAGCAAATGCAGTAAACTGATAATTATGTGGAAAACGCTGCTGCTGCAGAAACTCATAATTCCAGTGGCCCTGGCTTTTAGTGACTCAATCAATTATTGGCTGGTAAGAAGGCTGTTTTTTTTTTTAACTTTATGCACTACCACCACACCCTTCGATTTCAGGCAGAGGCATCTCAAAGTCAGTATTAACCATTCAGGGGCATTGTGAAAGCTGAGTCCATGGGGTGGCAGGTAGCAGGCCAGAAGGGTTGCATTCAGATCCAGTGCCCTAATCCTCTCGATCCCTGGGACCTCACAGTAATGGTCCAAGAGACAGAGGAAAGGAGCGAGATTCATAGATATTGTCAAAGAGTAGGCCCAGAATAGGGAGCACTGTATGCGGACTCATTTTTGTGTTTACAAATGGCCAGAGGCAGCTTCTTCAGAGAGATACCCCAAAGAAGGGGACAATATAAGTTTTCTTTTTTTTTTAAAGGGGCATTCATTAGTGAAGCTGGTACTGCTGCCAAGTGTGTAAGTGGCCACTGCTGGTTATCATTAAGGAGCAGATGCAGCAGGACTGGGGCCCAGGGATTTGAGGGGCCCACTGCATCACAGTTATGACTGTCTACCTTTAAAAAAGGGGCATCGAAGCTTATTTTCCTTTCAAGCATTAGGACAGAGTTGAAGATCCGTCATGGTGGGGAAGAGGTAAAAGATGCAGAGGAGATAGCCTGCTACTCAGGACTGCAGTTATCATTAGTGCAGCAGGTATAGTTGCATTGGGGTCAAAGAGTGTGAGGGCTCACAACACCCCAATTATGGGGAGCAGTTTGTTTGGGATATCTGTTTTTGTTTGATGCATTTTCTGTTTTATAAGTCTCATATTTAGTGCGGTTCATAAGCTATAGAAAACGTATTCCTGAAATCCTCTCATAAGCACCGCTCCCTGCACGCAGCCATGTCCCTCCCACTCCCCCAATCCTGCCATAAAGTTTTGGAGGGGGGCCCGACCTCAAAACATTTTGCTTAGGGGGGGCTCAGAGTAAAAAAGTTTGAAGACCTCTGCCTTAACTCATAAATCAAATGCACAATGGTTCAGCACCCAACATTGTGTGAATCTAGTAATTTTACATCAAGCAACAGTTCAGAAAAAACAGTTTAAATATTGTAACACAAATGACATATTTCATAATACAAAGCATCAATCAGACATATTAGAATTTTCATCCTTTATCCTTTTATCTTCTTCTTCATAATCAGTTTAAGAACTGTAGCCAACGCGTTTCGTCCTCTCGGACTTCTTCAGGGCTACAATGACATACATAAATATTTATTTTATTTACAATATATACAAATCAATAAAACAAACATGCAACATGATCAGTTCTGACATAACAATAACTGTACAACATTTATTCTAGTGAATAATAACAGATCCTTATGTCGCCCATAAGTGAAAAAAGACATAGAGTCAAAACACATTATATTAAGCAAGCTGAACTCATTCTTCAATGATATTTTTCATCCATACATTATGGATTCGATAGACCAGTTTATCCTTTAGTGCCTGGGTTTATTTTAACCTCACTTTGCGTCAATTAAATTGTTTCGCATATGTGATTTATCCTTATTTATTTTTATATATATATTTTAGAGGAGATGGAGCCGGATACACTCAGCATTATAAAATAAAACCCATACCTCTCAATAAAATTCTTCTTAGTTTGGCTAGACAGTATAGCTTGGTTAGTTCCTCTAGCTAAAGTTGTGTATTTCATCGTTTTTTGTATCCTACAAAAAAATTTCAAAATATATATATATATGAGAAAAGCTGGGGGGATCCTAATAAGCTGTTCTATCACAGTATGTTCTTTAGTCCTTTGGAAATACATATTAAATCGTCATTCATACCTCTTAATATGAGGTGAGTCCACATAGATGTTTGTTACAAAGCCATAATTTAGGAGGATGTGAAGGATGTCGTCATCTACTATATCCACTCTGGTTGGTGGCGTCCTATAGTTCAAGGACCTAAGACCAAAGTTGATGAATTGAAATTATAAAAAATCTTTTGCTAATCTAGATCAAATTATAATTTAATGTTGATTTTTGTAAATGAATTTAATAGAGGTCAAACTCTACAGGACAAGACTTATTACCCAACTTCAATGTGTCAATTGGACGCCACCAACTGGAGTGGATATTGTAGATGACGACATCCTTCACAACCTCAAGCTACAGTTTGATATATGATTGTTAGTAGCAAGGATCAACCTTGTGTAACAAATTCAAGAAGCTGAATTAGTACAAGAAGTTGAGCTGGGGGAAGTAAAAACCTGCTGTGCTACTTTAGCTTTCCGGCAACATCTTGGGAAGTAGGTACTTAGGATGTTAGAGTGTGCCTGGAGGAGTAAAGAGTTAGGAGGTTAGAGTGTACCATTTGAGTGGATCTTTGGTTACTATTAAGGGGCCGATTCCGATCTCGCTCGGACAGCCCTCCGAGAGCTGTCCGTAGCCTTGCGACCGACTCGTACTGGGAGCCGGTCCGTCCGGGCGATGAAGTACGATGCGCAAAAGTGCCACAATTCCGAACGACACGTAGGCTTCGATTCCAGCAACATTTCCCGTCCGAGCCGCTTACCCAAACGCCCATCCGAGTCGCCCGGAAGCAGTTTCCAC